>ML852959.1:0-12962 GCA_009831015.1 Picea engelmannii | reverse complement strand
TGGACCATTGGTTGATGTTTTTCTTGTCTTTGTTTTTGTGCATGAACAGTCTTAGGATTTCAAAGGCTCTTCCTGTCACTTTTGTCTTGACTTTCATTTCTTGACT
This sequence comes from Picea engelmannii, assembly GCA_009831015.1. Taxonomy (NCBI): domain Eukaryota; kingdom Viridiplantae; phylum Streptophyta; class Pinopsida; order Pinales; family Pinaceae; genus Picea; species Picea engelmannii. Next base: position 12,856 of record ML852959.1, on the reverse strand, counting down.
TTTCTTGGCAAAGCTATACTCTCTGATTTTGGAATCTGAATGTGCTTGATTGGTTAAGGACCGGTGATCGGTTGAAAGTTAAGTTTCTTTGTCTTTATCATTTGCTCATTGTTTGAAAACTCATTTTTCTCATTTAATTGAAAAGACAAGTTTGGTTTGCTTGTTATTTTTGTTTCCATTGAAAGAGTGGTTTGGGTTTTTTATCTATTGCTTGTTCATTGGTTTTTATTTTATTTTCTGCACTCTCAACATCAGAGTGTAGGTCCTTTTTGAAAGGTGAACAAACGTTTTTCTTTCAAAAGCATTTTTCGTCTTCGAAAGCATTGAAAATCAATTGTTGAAATTATTGAAAAAGAAACGATAGAGAATTGTTATTGATGCGTGATTTGTTGCAATTGCATTTTAAAGAAAATTGTGTATTGTAGTTCAAGGTTGATTTGAAAATTTTCTCTTTCCCTTCCGTACATAGGATTCATTAAACAAAAAGTGATATATTTCATTCTCATCCATGCATTGTTGGGTCAGTGTCTCATACAACATCACTTTCATCTTTGTTTCCTTTGAGTAACAACAACTCTTAATAACACTGTGCAATCTTAAAATTTAACTAGTAACTTTTTTCTAGGGCTCTATTACACCAACATTTAGCTAGGCTAGCGCTTTGGAGTAGGAAGAGAGATACACTCTCCAAAGAACAAAACACACAATAGCATCTTGTGTTAAGGAGTGTTAAATTCCATTTGCAACATCTGGTCCTGGGAAGCCGTTCTCATACAAGGGTCAAGCACGAGGTCACATTGATATTGACAGAGTTACTCACCCTGCTTTGTTTATATCGGTGTAGAGATTGCACGTATTATGGGGATCACTCGGAGCTATACCCACAATGATGTGTGGAAGCCTTTTGAGTTGATTTCGGGCTAGATACCCTGCCCTTGCATGTGGATTGGACTGTCGACTATCCCCCCAGGCTTTATTGTTGTCGGTGGTAACCTTAGCATCTATCTGTCTAGGGTCTTACACAAGGTGACTGTGAAGGGGAAAGTCTTCACGGTACCTGGAATCGACGTTGACCAAACTCACTCGAGCTCCTTGGAGAGTATACCCACGATTATGTGTGGGAGCTTGCACCAGGGTGTAAGTCCGTTAAGTAGGTCGTCAGCGTAAATTTTCCACCCTAGCCCAGCCCCTTCTCGTCTCGTTGTTGCAACGTTGGATTTCATCACCAACTAGTGGCTTCGGAATTAGAAGGTCTTGTTTGCTTGGGGTTGCTTCCTAGATTTTGTTTACTAGTGCGTGTTGTCTGTTACCAAAGTTGACCATAAGATTTTCTTTGTGAAGTTTGTCACTCGGTTAACATATCTCCTCCATGTCGTTCATGTAGAATGCAGGGTTTATCTCCAGAGCATCTGGACGATTCTCAACCCTTGCCTACAAGTACACCTGAGGGCTCTCCTCAACAAAGTGAAGTCCCAGTCATCACCACACCACAAGTGGAATGAATTGACTGTCTAGAACATTTTCAAATCACCAATACTCAAGAGGACTTTCGACTTCACCCTGATTCTGAGCGACCGTTTATGCGACTAAATTCTTCTAGAGACTTAGTTGTTACATCTTCTGGATCACCAGTTGGACCCTTTCCCATCATAGAAGGCCAAGATCTTTTTTGTTCTACGGGTGTTTTTCGACGAGACCTTTTTGGTCCCGGTTCACCTGTGATTTCCGAAATCGCCCCACCTATGATTTCCGCAATATCTAGTCCAGAGACAGTATCATTCACTACTTCCTATCGCTTTATTGTCCCTATTGAAATGTCCCATCACACAGATACTGCGAGTGATCCAACCGAGTTTACTGTGGTCAATCTCGCTCCCATAAACACACCGCGAACGCCCAACGTCACTCTGACACTACCACCTGGATACCGTGTGTTGAATGCTTCCATTCCCACTCCTATGGAAACCCCATCCGGCTCTCCTGGTGGTCCTTCTTCTTCTGGGCACTCTTTTCCCAGTTTTATTCCGACACTCCCCCAATTTCCTTTTGGAGGACTTTCCTTGTCTTCTTCTGGCAGTCTTAATCCTAGTGGCACTATTCCGTCATTCACACCAAATTATCAAATTCCCTTCGGTGGACAATTTCACCAAGGTGGCATGACTCAACCCCCTTTCAGTGGGCAAATTCCTGTTGGCACGCAAGTCCCAATTGGAACACATTACCCAATTGGAACACTTCCCCCAATTGGAACACCACCTTTGATAGGAGGATCCACCCCACCTTTTGGACAAAACATACCTCCATCCTTGGCCCAGTATTGGAATCAATTGATACAACATTCTCCTCAATCGACTAGGGGGCAGTAGTTTCCAGCTGTGGCCGTAATACCCCCTAGTATGGGCCAACCCTATCCAGGTTCGTTCAATCCTATTTGGGGCTCGACTGCTCAAACTCACGTTTCTGTTCTAGGATACAATCCCATGAGCTACTATCCTCTCCAACCAGCATCGAATCTGCCTAGGTCTTCACATTATATGCAGATTGCTTATCGTTCTACTGGTTTGTTGACAGGGCTTCCTCCCCAAAGCCACCAGTACCCACAGGTGGATCGACAGTTACCCTTTATCGCCACTTTGGATCTTCCGGATTTGTCAAGGATTTTAAATGATCCAATTCATCACTCTCCCCAATGGCCTGCTATACCAGCCAAGCTTCCATCGGACATTCCTAAATTCGATGGCAAAGCGGGAGAGGAACTGAACAATCACGTTATGACTTTTCACCTATGGTGCTCATCCAACTCGTTGATGGATGACTCTATTCATTTACGTCTTTTTCAACGAACCCTCACAGGTTCTGCTGCGAAGTGGTATATAGAATTGCCACGTGGTTTCTTCTCTGACTTCAACACCCTAGCTATGGCTTTCCTCACACACTACCAGTTACCGATCCGTTATGACATGGGGACCGATATTTTGACTTCCTTCAAATAGAATAAAGCCACTCAGATATCTGATCACATTCATGAGTGGCGATGGAGACGACGTCTCATTAAACTCGACCTCCCTGATCAGTTACTTGCAGAATGGCTCACAAAATCATTTGTGAATGACATCAGTCGTGAAACTGCCATGGGTGGAGTAGTCACAGAAGAGCAGGCCATAAGTCATGCTCAATATCTTGACTTCATTTATTCACAAACAGGTACCCTTTATGACTTACTACCTGACTTACCTCGTCCTTCTACTTCCAACACTTCAACTACTCCAGCTGCTTCGCATGCAGCTGACGGTGTGATTGGTACTTTTCAGGCCCAACCACATTTCACTTCAAGCGCAAACCCCAAATATGCTTCTTGTAATGTTCAAAATGCTCCATCTCCTGCCCCTCCCACCGGCAAGACTTCTGAGGTAAATGTAGTTCAATCTACCCCTGTTAGTCAAAACAAATCCAAAAAGGGAAGGGGTAAGAATAAGGAGGGAAAAAATACTTCTCAAGCAGAGAAAACCAAAACTACCCCTGTTGATGATCGGGATAAGCGCAAACCTCGATACCCTTGTCTTATCTATGGTGATGATCACTACACTAAGGATTGTCCACGACGCGTCGAGGTCACTAAGTTCCTTCAAGGAGCTCCAAAACCACCTGCTCCATCCATTTTGTCCCAACCCTTCCCGTCTCAACAACAGGTTCAGTTGGCCATTCATGACCAACCCTCATCTTCTACTACATCTTATGTATTGATGTGTACTGGTGATTCAAAGCAAAACGACGTTGCACTCACTACTCGAGCCAAATATTATTCTCCCTCTAAAGAGAAGGTTGATGATCTATCTCCTTCCTTGGTACAACCCTCTCCTGCGACTCCACCTACCAACGATCCTCTTCATCTTGAACAATCGAGCCTCGACACAGTTCTTCGACCCCCCCCAAAGGGCGTCGTTCGGAAATTGGCTTTCAATCCTCATGCTCTTGCTGCCCAGAACTACAGTATTGTTGAAGATCTGGCCCAAGCACCTTCTGCGATGTCAGCCCTCGAAGTCCTTCAAAGTTGTCACACACAACGGAAGGCACTGTTGAAAGCTATTGGTGGAATTGACCCGACGGATACAAATTTAATAATCTTTAATTTGGAAGATCACATTCCAAGGTTACCCCCTCAACTCGCGTTCCAGATCCAAGTGATTGTCTCTAACAAAAACATTTGTCAAACCGTTATTGACGAGGGTGCCTCGACGTGTGTCATGTCTCTTACTTGCTGGAAAGCCATTGGCTCTCCCCCTTTGAATGAATCCCAGAACACTCTCAAATCCTTCAATGGCTTCGGTTTTAAGCCCCACGATGTCCTTCCTTTGTTTCTCATCACGTTAGAAGGAAAAATGGTCCAAATCGAAGTGGAAGTCTTTGACACTCCCCTTGATTATAATCTTCTGCTTGGCTGCAGTTGGATCGATTCCATGCGTGCAGTTATGTCAACCCTTTCCCATCTAGTACGTTTCCCACATCAAGGAAAGGTCATCACCGTCGACCAACTAGCCTTCTTTAATTCTGATACCTGTAATGGCAATGTACCGTTCATCGCTAAAACCCCACCGGGTTATGAGAACGTCGGTGTGGGCCTTCTCAAGGACTCTTCATTAATGGGTACTTTCCCCATTCCACGGCCCGATGTTCCATGCTCGTATGTTTCTTCAATCAACATGATCTCCACCTCGATTCATGAACTTTTTGCATCTCACAACCCCTGGATAGTACCTGACCCGAGAGATTATCTTCGTTATGGCGACGAAATGTCGTTAAGTCCGGTCGAATCTGCCTATCAGGCCATTCAATCGGCAACACTTTCTACCCCCTCTCTTGGTGAGTTGTCTCCCGATCCATTCCGTGTCATTTTTCCCACTAACGAGATGATCATGTTTGTTATGGAGGACACCCCTTGGGACGATGGACATCATCGTTCCATCCTCTTTCTGGAGAAACATACCATTGAGAGCTACCAATGGATATCGACCCCGTCGACTGTTGTCGTCATCTCAACCATTCCCGAGTCCGCACATGATGTGTTTTCTGAAGGGAACTTAAGCAATATTTCGCCCACTATTCCCCTCGACATATCTGTCAAACCTGGGATTGTTGAAAATGTCCATATCGGAGCTTCATGTTCTTCTGATGAAATCGTCACCTACACATCCCTTTTCAAAGAGTTTTGTGACATCTTTGCCTAGAGCTATGAAGAAATGTCGGGTATCAACCCTGAAATTGTGATACATGACATAAAGACATACCCCGACGCTAAACCCATTTGGCAATGCCTTCATCCAGTTCACCCATGTAAAGCGGATGCTATCAAACTCGAAGTCGAGAAACTTCTTAAAGATGGCTTTATTTATCCAGTGGCTCTCATTGACTGGGTTTCCATTCTTGTTCCGATCGACAAGAAACAAGGCACTATTCGTGTATGCATTGATTATAGGGATATCAACAAAGCTTGTCCCAAAGACAACTTTCCTACCCCTTTCGTCGATCAGATTGTTGATGATTGCGCCAAAAGTGAAATATTCTCTCTCATGGATGGTTTCTCCGGGTATAATCAAATCAAAATTGTTTCCGAGGATCAACATAAGACTTCTTTTATTTGTCCTTGGGGTACTTTTGCCTATTGAAAACTCCCTTTCGGTCTCAAGAACGCTGGCGCAACTTTTCAACGCGCTCTTTCTTATGATTTCCATGATATCAAGCATATCATTCAACCCTATCTGGAAAATTTGCTTGCTCATTCAATGTGCCGCATCGATCACCCAACCCACCTCCGAGCCATTTTCGTTCGCTGTTGGTTCTACCGTATACATTTGAATCCTCATAAGTGTGTTTTTTGCATGGAATCCGACGGTCTTCTAGGTTTTATCGTTTTGAGTCAAGGGATCCAGGTGGATCCTTTAAAGGTTGAGGCGATCCTTAATCTCCCTCCTCCTTCTACACTCCGCCAGTTACAAAATTTGCAGGGGAAAGCAAACTTTCTTCATCGTTTTATCCCAAATTATTCTGAGATCACTCGTGGATTTACGCGGCTCTTAAAAAAGGGTTCAAAGTTCATCTAGGATACCATTGCCAACAATTCTTTTGAAGCTTTTAAATTTTCCCTAACGCGTGCTCCACTTCTCTTTCCCCCCGATTACAGTCGCGATTATTTCCTTATCTTGCTTCCTCAAATTACACCATTGGTATGGTTCTCGTCCAAGAGGACAATGCTAACGACGAACATTTTATTTACTACTTGAGTCGAAGTCTAATGCCTACTGAAATCAAGTATTTACATGTCGAAAAACTGGCCTTGGCTGTCATCCAAGCCATCCAACACTTCTGGCACTATATCCTCTCATGCAAGACTACAGTGATTTCTCATTGCAACCCTATGCAACACATTCTCACCCGTCAATTGCTAGGGGGAAAATAATCCAAATGGATTGTGATACTCTAGGAGTTTGACTTGGAATTCGAACACGCCAAGTCTAAGAAGTCCTTAGTATTTGCTGAGTTGATATGTGACTTTCCCCATTCTGACACGGAAAATGTAGCAGTTGATTCATTGCCCAGTGAATCTCTTTTCCTTATCATCACTAACGATATTTGGTATGTGTTAGTGCTCTGTAATTTGCCTAAGGCTGCGGAGGCAATCATAGAGGTAACCTCGAACCACTTGAAGTCTTGGATCTAGACCTCCAAGACTCAGAGAGGGATCTCTCTTTTCAATTTAAATTGGTTTGTAATAGGATAGATATCAGGCTAGCTATGAAAGTATGGGGTTGGGGTTTTTAAATGGTTATTTTGGGACAACAAGGAGGGCCATTGGGAAAATGGGGTCTGCGCTTAAATATGTGATTCATTCTCAGACCTGGACAAAGTTCTTACATAGGGAAAGGTAGCGGAAATGTTGGATCGAATTAAGTTTTGATGGTGTCTATTTGAGGAAGAACTAGGGAAGGAAAAAGCGAGCAAATGAGCAGTTAAGAATTCATAAATTGAGCTTTTAGAGGAGAAACATAAAGATTATCACAAGATGAGATGCAGAGTATTTTACAATAAATTATTCTCTGTTATTATCTTCTGACAATAAGAATTTAAAACAAGTGAAAGATGACAGGAAAATACTTGACAGAGAAAAGAAAATGCCACCAACAACTCCACACAAGAATCCTGTAGAAAAAACATGCCCATTGTTGATTGATCATCTAAAGATTACAGAAAATACTCCTGAAAAAGCCAGGACCCCAGTCCAACAAAGAAAATAAAAAACCTTTCAGGTCGAACCAAAGGGAAACTTTACACAGGTCGAACCCTCTCCTACTCAGCCTGAACCCCGCTTTCATCTATTACCTCTGCATATATACAAAAATCCCTCAGCCTTGCCAAGACTCACACTCTGCCTCTGTTTTCTAAAAATAGATAACAGTTACAATGCTCTCAACACCTGTCGTAGATGGTCTCCCATAAACCAAATTGAAAAATGTAAATAACAACTTATTTGAGAAAGTTTGATGGGTCTCTCGAATTCTGGAACTGCTGGAAATGAATGTTGAGTTGTTGGGGGATCTTTTCCATAAAATCTGGGCCATATGTCATTTTTTGCTTCTTGCAATCAAGAATTTTCTTCCAACTGGGGGAAATTGTGTTTAAACCTCTGCTTGAAATGTGGGAAGACTTTTCCATTTGTATAGAGAATTTAAATTTCTCCTGGTCAAGCTGCCATCTTCTTCCTGATCTTCCTCAACTGCTGCCTCGAATCATGGATCTGCTTCATTCATTCTGGTGAAATTTAGGTCTTTTCTGCCAATCTACAGTAGCTGATGTTGTCGTGGTATCAGTATATTTTTCCTTTGACACACCTCCATCTCCAAGAAAGTCCATTTCGCTAGTATCTATCAAGTCTGGCATCTCAACAGAAACAACCTTTGTTGTGGTTTTGTCATTCATATTTTCTGTCACTGTGGTTTTATCATTAACTGCTGTGCTATCTCCACGAAGACCCAAAACCCTGTTTGCCTTCTCTCTCAATGATGTTTGTGGTGATTTGGAGCAATTAACAATTGCGTCTTTATTTTCCAAAAAAAATGCCCCCCACTATCCCAAAAAAGTCCCGTCCCTAGATCACTAGAACTTGTTTATGTGAGCTCGCCTGGATAGCTTCTGTGAATTACCTATCTTGCAATACTTGATGATTATCAATGCAGTTTTGACCCCTTTCTACCTGTTGTGCATCATTCCAATTCATTTCATGTTCAACATTTTCAGTATCTATAGGATCCTCCCCTTTACATTTACTCTCAACTTGAAGCGACATGGAAACCCTCTCATCAGAAGCACCAAGTTCATCTGCATCTCTACAATCAAAGTAACCATAGTCAACACGTTCAGCTTCCAGTTCTTCTACTATATCTTCATCCCAATAACAAGAATTTCGATCTCTATATTCTCCATCTTCATATTGGGAAACATCATCTACTTGCCCATCCATCATCTTCCCGGTATAAGAAATAGGTTCATCTTCTTCATAAACATTGCAATCATAGTCAACATCACTGGCAACTTCTGAAACCATCTCTACAGAACATTCCTCCAATGCATCCTCCTGACTTTTAGCCTTCCCAATGTCAGTACATGCAACAAAAACTGCAATAGCATCCAACTTGCAGACACTCTGATCAACAACCACATGATAGTCTACCATACAAACACTCTGACTAATTGCTACAGTGTCTTTCACATTGCAAGCACTCTCATCAACTTCCACTGGAAACCCAATCTTGAACTCCCTCTCTTCAACTGCCTCAGAGGACTCAACCTTGCAGGCACTTTCATAACCTATTAAAGTGTCATTAACAATGCAAACACTCCCATTAACAGTTACAGGGACCTCAACCTTAGAGACACTCTCATGAACTGCTACAATACCATCAACTTTGTCATCAATCTGAGTATTTAAAATAGAGAAGCCAACCTTGCAGACATTCAAATCAACTCTCACAGGGGGTCAAGTGCAAAAACACTCTTGTCAATAGCCATGGGTTCTTCAACCATGCCGATTCTTTCATCTTTTGATCCAGGTTCATCACCATTCCAGACACTACCATTAACAACCATAATAGCATCAACAATGGGGAAGCCTTCATCAACTGGCAGATTACAATCCAAATTGCATACACTCTTATCAATTGTAATGGTGTGAGCATTTTGGGCACGGGGATTGCTCATTGTTGTCATTCATGCACATATTTTCCACCATTTCATCAGCAGACTTGGACTGTTATGTCTCTTTTCTCCAACTTTCTGGATGGGAAAGTTTAGAAGCAATAATATCTTATATTAATCGCTTCTTCTGTGGTTTCCTTTTACTCCTGGAATCCTTGGCCTTTGCCTTCCTGGTTTGTCCTGAAAGAAGCACATTGTCTTTCTCCTGTAAGACCTGGCTGGTGGACAGTTCATTGCACTCTTTTACTTCAGTTATCTTGTTTATATTCATATGTTCAGAACATGAACTGTAATTTCCATCCAAATATGGTACATTGTTTCTTGCATCTGAGGATTTATAAGAATCATCCTCATTTGGAATGCTTAATTCCATCGTTTGAACTGGCAATGGTTATACTCCTTTGGAAATTGTTTTCTCATCTTTTCCTTCAACAACAACCAGTTGACCAGGTTCAGCATTTTCATCATAAATGTCCTTGATATCATCATAGATTATTGTTATGGGGATCTTGACAGTTTCATACCCATGGGCATAAATTGCGCCCACATCAGGGATCGATCCAGAGACAAGCTTCCTGCCATTGCTCTCTACTTCATGGTCTTCTGAGAAAATTTAAAGGTTGACACCATTCACATTATTTCTTACAGTATTTAAACGGCCTAATCTAGGACTACTTGCCTCTCCATCTGCACGACACTCATATGGCACTGGAATAGCCTCTTTAGGGAAAGGTGGTTCTTTTAACGCCATCATATCCCTGTTTGCTTGTGCCATAGAAATTGAAGGAAGATCACTGAGAAAAAGGAATACTACTGCACAATCATCTACTTTGGAAGTTGGGTATTTCAGCCTCCATGCTCGAACAACGAATTCAACTAAAGATCTGGCTGCAGTTGCTTGAGTGGGTGCTGATGCCACAATATCTACTACTTCCTCGTTAGACAACACATCCCATACCCCATCAGTGGCCAACACAATGAACTCGTCCAGTTGTGTGAGACGAAGATACGAGATATCAGGCACAACAATGAGGCCAAAATCCTTGAGACAGAAATCTCCAAATGCTCTTGCCATTGCCAGACTAGGAGAGTCATCATGGGGTAGCCACACCCATGCCACGTTAGGCTTATCTGACAGTGCAAAAACCTGTCCTTTGAATTGCTTAATCCTCTCAGCTTCCTTTGGTAGATTGGGCTTTAAATCCACAGTCAACTGCACTGCTATCAAAGAATTGTCATTATCTCTCATGCCCAGAATTGCTCGTGAGTCCCCTACGTTACCCATCACCAGGTCTTCTCCCTGTTTTAAAAGAGTCACTGTAGTAGTTCCACTATAAAAAGCACACCTGGTACATCCCTCGGACACCTACGCATATCTCTACTACATATGGCGCATCAAAAACTGGACCTGCACACATTGACGGTCGTCGCCTAGCCATTACTTGACACATAAACTCTGGTCAACACCTAGGCGCACAGAGTAACTCTGTGTTTTTATTTTTAAATTTTTGGGGGACTAATCCCACATTCATGAGGAGAAAAGGTAAACGAGTATTGATATGTACCAATAGCCACAATGCAATCCAATGAAGTGAGCCCAAGGCTATCTTTGGAGTTTGGCGCTGGTGTTGGCTTGTGTGTTTGTTGTTGGCTTGTGAAATGGTGCTAACTCTCAGTGTCGAGTGCTTGGGGATTGGCCCTCGGTCAATATAACTTTTTGGAAAATAATTTTTCAATAATTTATATTTTGAAAAACAAAACAGAACACTCTGCATAAAGGCCAAGGGGCCAATTTTGGCTTAAAAGACCAAAAATTGATTATAAAAACCAAATTTGGCTAATAAACCACAAGAATAAAAATTTTCCATTCAAACCAATTCATATTTTTTGCTAAAATTGCACTGGAATTCGCCTTGAAGCTCTCGTGCAAGTACTCATCTTATGCTTGGACAGTGTCGAGCGCTTTCTGTTGCCTTCACCATGTGTCATGAGGAAAAGCATAATGCCTGAAATAGATAGATAGAGTCAGAATACTGATTCCCCTATTATATAGGGTTCTAACAGTATGGTGATATCATTATATATCTCCAAACCCAGACTTTCCGACCAACTTTGTCTAGTACTAAACGATGTTGAATCCGATACCAAGCTCGTCAATACATTATCCTCGGGGATACTCTTTATCGTCAGGGGATTGACTCTGTTTTTTCGACATTGCCTCACTTTCGACGAGGACGAGAGAGCTCTGAATGACTGCCATTCTAGAGCCTGTGGTGGTCATATGTATTTTTGGCCTTCATTATTTAATGACTGAATAATCGCCGTTCAAAAATGCCATGCTTGCCAGAGCTATACTCAGAAGATACGGTCACATCCTGCTCCTCTTCACCCAGTGGTCTTCATTGGTCCCTTTGAGAAATGGGGCATCGATTTCATGACATGTCACCCTCACTCGGATGGGGGGCATGGTTACATCATTGTAGCCATCGATTACTTTACGAAATGGGCTGAGGCGATGCCGACATTTGACAACAATGGAAAGACCGCAACATTATTCATTTTTAATCATGTCATAGCTCTTTTTGGTGTTCCCCAATCTATCGTCACTGATCACAGTAGCCACTTTAGGAATTTCATGATGTCCGAACTTGCTGAAAAGTTGGGTCTTCGCCATGATAACTCAATGCCTATTACCCACAAGCCAATGGCTAGGTCGAAGAAATAAACAAAGTTCTCATAACTATGCTCCGACGAATGATAGGGATTCACAAAACAAGTTGGCACACAATATTGTTTTCGGCATTGTGGGCTTACCGGACATCCATCAAGTCCGCTACTAGGTTTACACCTTTCCGGTTAGTCTATGGTGAGGAAGCCATTCTCCCAATTGAATGCGAGATACCCTCTTTAAAACTAGTTGTTGAACTCCTACCAAATACTTCTGCTGAGGAAGAACGTCTAGTGTATCTTATGCGATTAGACGAAACTCGACGCAATGCCACCTTAGTCATAGAAGCTCAGAAAAAACGTGTCAAGGCCCAATACGACAAACATGTCAAGCCTTGCGTTTTCTCCGAAGGAGATCTTGTTCTCCTCTATGAACAAGATTGAGATATGTTAGGAGCTGGGAAATTCAAAGCCATGTGGCGAGGTCCTTATATCGTTCGACGAGTTTTGGAAAAAGGGACTTATGAGTTAGTGGATTATGATGGTATCCCTTTGAGTGAACCCAGGAATGGGTTGTACTTGAAGAAGTACTATGCATAAAATCATCTGTGCATGAGTACTTGTATTTTTATTGTATTATACTTTTTGTGTGTTACTATAGCTTGCTTTTGTCGTTATCTGGTCTCTGCCCTTATGTGACATTGTGTTTGATTTCCATATGTCGAAGTCTTCGCTACCCTATATTGGCTTCGCTGATGGCACTAGCCGTAGTACTCAGAACCTTGCTTCCGCTGCATGGGCAATTTACACCCCTACAAACAAACTTGTCTCCTTACGAGGTGTGTGTCTCGGCCGTGCGACCAACAATATTGTAGAGTATAGCATTGTTATCGAATTATTGGTTGATGCTATCTCACTTGGAATCCATCATTTGGTTGTGTGA
>WSFP011378624.1:0-29972 GCA_009831015.1 Picea engelmannii | reverse complement strand
CATACAAACCAAGGAAGGGTCAAAGTGGTTAAGAAGGAGTGAAGTAAAGGAAAATCTAGCCGTTGGAAGAGAATATCTAGGAAGATAAAGAAGCGAAGAAGATGGATCGTGGAAAACTCAGCAAGCGGAAAAAGACACCAATGGGTGCTTTGGAGCACCTCATGAAAACGAAGAAGGAACAGGCTGGAAAAGCCCTTAAAATGCGGGTCAAGTGGACCTAGGGTTTTTGGACATAGGTTTTTGACACCTAATCTTCATCTAAGGTTGTCCAAGAGTCATGTAATGTATAAATAAAGGCCTATAAGTGTCTAGAGGGTTGTTTGTTGTTCATCATTGGTCATTGTTCATTGTTGTTACTATTATTGTTGATGAGAGCGATATTGAGAGGGAAGTGTTTTGTGTAAGAGAATTCGGTATTGTAAGATCTTTAGCTGGGTGTGAAGATCAACCCTGCAGCTGGGTGTGCAGGGAGGGGAGAAGGAGAGAAAGAGAGAGATAAAGAGATCTGTCGCTAAGTGCATAGATAAAACTATATGTTTTCATCTAATAAATCAAGAAACACAGTTTTGTGGACGTAACCCTAGGGAGAGGGTGAACCACATATATCTTGTTGTTCTTTGTGGTTGATGTTGTGTTATTTGTCATATAATATACTGTTATTGCATTGTTGTGTTAGAGATAAGAGATATAAATAACTTTGCAAAGCTAAGTATAACGTTGTTAAGAATACCTAGGATTGTTTTGCATTGTGTTTTGGAATCATTTTTCATTTCCCCTGGGTGTAAAAACCTATGTCCCGCAACCCCCTATTTCTACTTCGGGTGAGACTGCCTTTGCTTCGCAGGTGTTCCCGAAAGGACCAGTAGTTAGGGATTTTTTGGTGCGTTGTTAGAGTTGAACCCTAGGTCTTCTCCTGTGCCAACAAATGGTTCCATTTTCGGGACCGGGATCTTCTTGAGGGAATGTAAATGCGGTTTCCATCGAAGGCAGAGATTTAGAAGTGGATAGAAGAACAAGAAAAGGACTTCGCCGAAGCTCAGAACAAAGATCCTAGCATTAGTACAAAAGATTGGTTGGGAATGTACATATTTACTGACATAGACAATATTTTCTTTGGAGGATTTCATAAGGAGTTATATGAGTGGTTAGCCATATTAGCAGACACTTAGTTTGAGATCAGATCTATATCAACTGTGGTTTGGACAACAACGTTGATCAAGAAATTCTAGAGAGTTGATAACTTTGTGTCTAGAGCAATAGATCTATGGTTTGATAAGATTATTGGAGGACACATTATTGAGTTTTCTATTGACAGAGTAGAATCATATACTCAAGAAGAGAGCTTTTTCTTTAAGGGACCTAGAGGGAAGTTTCTACACTTCTTGAAGCTAAAGATTAAGATGTTGTTGCATGAGAAGAATATCTTGAAGATACAGTGAAGATGATGTTCAAGAATTCAGGAAACAACACTGACATAGAGGCTAGACATATGAACAGTGGGAGATCATTCAAAGAGGTCCCTCTTGTGAACCTGTTTATGAAGATATACAGAGACAAGGGATTCTACAATGGAGAGGAAGCATATCTAACAGACAAAGAGTATTCAAATTCCACAAGAACAATAGAAGTAGAGGTTGAGGAACTTCATCGAGAAGAACCAAAAAGTTCAGGAACTACACCTATTGTCGAAGTAAGTATTATTACTAATCCTTTTGTTTTAGTATCATTAAGTAACCAAAGTAACTAGAGTAGTAAGAGAAATCCAAGTACTGTTACAAGAAGTTTAGTACATACTCAGTCGAGAAACTAAGGAAGATCTATGGTAGATGAAATGAGCTTAACCATCTTCAGAGGAGATGGATATGAGGATCTTGATCAACACTGGTTCTTATGTGAAGATGTATGGAGAATTAAGAAATCCACTGATGAATATGTTAAGAGAGATCAGTTTAGTACTACCTTGAGGTATCACACACTGAGGTAGTATATGAAGTTTGATTTAGGACCCAGAAAACCTAAACCACTGAATGAAATTAAGACTGAGTTGAGTACAGAATTCAAGAATCGTAAGTGAGAGTCATAGTGTATTACAGAATTGAAGGATATCAAGAAGAAGGTAACTGAACTTGTTTGGGAATTTGATCATAGGTTTAAGACCTTGACAAGACATTTAAGTTTTCAAATTATAGATGAATAGAATAAAGAATGGTTCATCGCTTCCCTCCTGCTACAAATTAGAGGTCATTTGATGTAACAAAAAGTCACTTCATAGGTTGAAGCTCTAGATATTTCCATGAAACTAGAAGCATCCCCTGTAGGAGAATCCAGTTCAGGTATGAGACAGATTTTGAATCAATTAACTAGTTTATCTTTGCAGGTGGAAGATATGAGGAAAGATAAAGGGAAAGAGAAAAGAGAAGATATATGGTGTATCATATGTAAATCATAGGCCATGACAAAGAGAATTGTCCCCTATCTAATGATTACTTGGCCTCTGGAGCACCTAATCCTTTGAAGCAGGCTATTGTACCCTGGTGCGAGGTATGTAGAAATAGACATCACCCTATTGAATGTTATGACATGCAAAAACATGTCGATACACCCACCAATATTTACTGCACATTTTTTAAATATGTGGGGCATGATGAGAAGGATTATAGGGCTTATGATCTCATGCATGAAAGATCAAGCAATACATATAGAATTCAAGGAGAAGCACATCAAGAAGGAAATAATGCACAATTCAACTCCCCAAGAAGAGGAAACTTCAACCCTCATGGTGGATTCAAAGGAAGAGGACGAGGAGGAGGTATGGGTCGAGGTCAAGGACAAATCATTTTCTATAACTACGCACAACATTGACATTTGGAAATGGATTGTCAGAAACCATGTACTACTTGCAATTACTGTAATTCATTTGATCATGTTATCGAAGTGTCTAGTGTTGTTAGCTAAACTTCAAGAGAGGTGAGGAGGGAACCAACAAGTCCAATTAATATCAGTAGAACTTCATGGTGAGGACCCTAGAGTTGTTGTTATTACTAGAGGAGGCGACATTACAAGAGAAGATAGGGTGACTCCATGAAAGACTACATAAGGATCAGGGATCAGAAGAGATGTAGAGAAGGAACAATTGTTTGATCCAAGGAAAGAGAGGCACACTTTTCAAGAAGTAAGGAAATAATTTGTAGGAGGACAAGCTTCTTCTTCTAGGGCACAACTAGAAGTCAGGGAATATGAAATTCCACCAGTATTTGATCAGTCTTCCCTAGCTAGACAAGGAAAATAGGTAAGCAAGATCATGGACTTCTTATACACTTGTATCAATTTGATTAAAGATGAAAAAGCTATGCAAGAGCTACAACACCTAGTAAGATAGTATGAAATTGGGAGAATATATCCTATGATGAGTAGAGTTGTGAATCAAGTATCAAGGAAAAGAAGGAAAAACAAGGAATTACACCTTAGTGCTTAGATTAGAGACTAGGACATGGATTATGAGGTCCCCGACTTGGGATCAGAAGTAAATGTTATGACGAAGAAAACTTGGGCACTGATGGGAAAACCTATATTGATTTACTCTCCTATTAGGATCAGGATGGCTAATCAACAGACGGTGAGCCCCTTTGGAATACTAGAGCATGTCCCTATAGAAATCGATGGGGTAAGGACATTTGTAGACTTCAAAGTGATTGAGATTGTTGATGGTAGTTGTCCTTATCATGCGTTGTTAGGAATTGCTTGGGCTTTCATCAATTCGACTGTTGTTGACCTAAAGAAGAGAATAATGACATTTGAGGGTAATGGAATTAAGGTAATTTCACCTCTCGACCCTGATGAAGGTTGCAGATACATAGAAACGATAAGAGAAGAAGACCATGCCTATGAGCTAGAAAACATATACAAACTGACAGCAAGACAATAAGATTACATTAATCTGACAACATATGGAAATATCAATTAGCGAAGTGAAATTTCATGTTCATCATATTCAGAGGAAGCATTGGAAAACTAGCAGAAGAGAATGTACAAAGTCTCTACATGGAGATGCATCAGATTGACCAGAGAAATTCACTGGATTAGCACTGAAGCAAGTAATATCCCTACATTTGATGGTCTGAATCATTTAGGGACATTTCTAGCTGAATTTGAGAAAATTGTACCAACACAACAAAGGATGTTGGCACTACATGAAGCCTTGAAAGAAACACCAGCTAGATGGTGGGGAACACACAATAAGAACTTCTCAGAGTGGGTACAATGTCACACCTTGTTGAAAGTACACTTATCAGACCAAGCTAAAGGATGTGAAGTTCAATACACAAGTCAAAGTTGTCTTAAGGACCACATGAGAAGTTGTGAGGAGGCTTGGAGCAATATTCCCAAAGAAAAGTGGGTACATAAGTTCATTAACACCTTGGATACTACACCTATCAACTGGTATCTTCAAGCAGAAATGTGCTTCGTCACTATAGATTGGTACAGTATGAATCAAAACTTTATAGCTACCTTCTTATTTGAAATTCAGTACCCCACAATAGATCAAGATTTAAAAATTATAAGACAAAAAGTCTTTGAGGAGGCACCTAACTCCCTTCTTGACCAAGAAAAATATGAATGGACTACACCTCTTTAGCAGTTATAGGATTGATATATTATTAATGTTGATGAGGATGATGACCTGATGGATGTAAACATTTTAGAGACTGAAGGACAAAGATACATAGAAGGGCCTGAGATTGAATTACCTTTTTTGGGCAACCCATTAAGATTAAGAAGGTTAATATTGGAACAAAGAAAACACCTAAGTTAGCAAATGATGGAGACTATTGGGATGATGCTACTATTAGTAAGATTACATAACTATTACATGAGTATCAGGACTTGTTCCCAACCAAGTTCATAGACATGAAGGGCATTAAAGGTCCCATGTGAGAAATGAAGATCCCCTTGAGAGCATATGCAAGACCTATCAAGAAAAGACCTTACATATTGAATCCCAAGTACAAACAGAAGGTTACAATTGAATTAGATAGAATGTTGGAAGCAGGAATCATAGAACCAGTTGAATAATCTGAATGGATCAACCCTATGGTGGTCCAAGATAAGAAGTCAGGAGAAATCATAATTTGTGTAGATCTAAGGAAACTGAATGATGCACGCCTACATGACCCCTTTCCTACACCCTTTACTGATGAATTTCTATATAACGTAGGAGGACATGAGGTCTACTCATTCACAGATGGATTTTCAGGCTATCACCAAATCAGAATTGCTAGGGAAGACCGGCATAAGACCACATTTGCAATAGAATGGGGTTCTTTCCAGTACATTGTGATGCCTTTTGGCTTGAAGAATGCACCAACTATATTTTCCAAGGTGGTGGTCGAGTCATTTAAGGAATTTTTACACAATTTATTGGAGGCATACTTTGATTATTGGACTACTTTTAGCCTAATGAAGGATCATATTGAATGCTTGAGCTTAATGTTGGATAACTGCAGGCAATGTCAGATTTCAGTGAATTTGAAAAAGTGTATTTTCATTTCACCCTTTGGAGTGCTACTAGGGAATATTGTGTGTAAGGGGTTGTTAGTGGATCCTTCCAAGATTGCTATCATTGTGGATCTACCTTTCCCTAATTTGGTTAGATAGTTGCGCATTGCATTATGACACAGTGGGTACTACAAAAAGTATATTAAGGGTTATCCATATATAAAAACACCTATGGAGAAGTTATTAAACAAAGATAGTAAGTTCCAATGGATAGAAGAATGCCAGCAGAGAGCTTCGACACACTAAAGCAGAAAATGGTCAATGCACCTATCTTGGTCTTTCTAGATTGGAGTAAGGAGTTCCATGTCGATGCTTCGTCCATTGCATTAGAAGCAGTTTTAGCACAACCAAGAGTAGGAGAAATTGACCACCCTATAGACTTTGTGATCATAAAGATTTCTACAACTAAAAGGAACTATACTATGACTGGAAGAGAAGGCTCGGCTATGGTATATGCACTGCAGAAATTTAGACACTATTTGCTAGGAGGACATTTTAAGATGTTCACTGGTCATTCTGCATTGAAGTACTTAGTCAACAAGCTAGTTTTGGGGGGGAGAATATGCAGATGGCTACTACTATTCCAGGAATATGATTTTGAGATTGTGGTCAAGCCAGGAAGAATGAATAAAGGACCTCATCACTTATCCATTTTAGAACATGGCGAGGAACCAATCATTCTGGAGGATACACTAACATATTCATAGTTGTTGGCCTTCAAAAAAGTTGATGATCACTTCACCAATATGCCCATGAGTGATAAAGGTACACACTTCATCAACAAAACTATTGAAACCTTGACTCAGAAATTCGAAGTTCACCATCAGAAGAGCACTCCATACCACCCATAGGCGAATGGCACGGTCAAATATTTCAATAAGATCTTGGAGATAGTTCTAACTAAGATTTGCAGTGTTAACAGAGATGGTTGGGATTTGAGAATTCAAGCAATATTATGGGATTATAGAACTACTTGAAAAACGTTAACTACATATACTCCCTTTAAGTTGGTGTATGTCTTGGAAGCAGTGGTACCTATGGAATATTTGGTTCCTAGTTTAATAAATTCATCATTTACAGGTATGTGTGACACATGCGATGTCCAAGACAGGCTCGTGCAGTTAATAGAACTAGAGGAATACATTTTTATTGTGGGATTTCATCAGCAGGTACAAAAAGATCGAGACAAGGCTTACCATGACAGACATATCAAGAAGAAAGCATTTAAGCAAGGAGATTTGGTATTGTTATATGAAATCAAGTTCATGAAGCATCCAAGGAAGTTCAGGACACATTGGCTTGGACCATTCAAATTTGCCTATGTTACAGAAGGAGGAGCTGCATAGTTGAAGACTCTTAATGGATAATGGAAGGATAGGTTAGTGAATGGGAGCATGTTCAAGCTGTATTGTGAAAACCAATTGCCTCACATCTCTCAGTAAAAGGAAAGGAAGAAGGTTCTAGGTACCAGGTGCAGTTGAAACTGGGTACCGGACACAGAAAATACAACGTTCACAACATGGGGAGGGACAGAGTAGAAAGCACATGATGCTCTATGCAATCTACATTCGAATTGATATAGAAGGCTCAATATTGCAGTGACTCGAGACGAGTCACATGTGAGTGTTCAGGGCATGTTGGCCCTTGGTTAAGTATTAAGGAAGAAATTCAAGATTAAGGAAGAGGAAAGATGAAGTACGAACTGCGCAAGAAGCATCCAAACCAAGGAAGGGTTGAAGTGGTTAAAGAAGAAGAAAAGAAGGAGTGAAGTAAAGGAAAATATAACCATTGGAAGAGAAGATCTAGGAAGATAAAGCAAAAAAAAAGATGGATCGTGGAAAACTCAGCAAGAGGAAAAAGACACCAATGGGTGCTTTGGAGCACCTCATGGAAAAGAAGGAGGAACACGCTGGTGAAGCCCTTAAAACACAGGTCAAGTGGAACTAGGGTTGTGGGACCTAGGGTTTTGGATCTAGGGTTTATACACCTAGAATTCAGTCTAAGGTTGTCCAAGAGTCATGTAATTTATAAATAAAGGTCTAGAAGAGTCGAGAGGTTTGTTCATTGTTCATTGTTGGTCATTGTTCATTATTGTTACTACTATTGTTGATGAGAGCGATATTGATAGGGAAGTGTTTTGTGTAAGAGAATTCGGTATTGCAAGATCTTCAGCTAGGTGTGAAGATCAAACCTGTAGTTGGGTGCGTAGGGAGGAGAGAAGGAGAGAAAGAGATCTACATCTAATTGCTCAGATAGAACTGTATGTTTTCATCTAATAAATCAAGAAACACAGTTATTTGGACATAACCCTAGGGATAAGGTGAACCATGTATATATTTTTTTTCTTTGTGGTTAATGTTGTGTTATTTGTCATCTGATATACTGTTATTGCATTATTGTGTTAGATATAAGAGATATAGAGAACTTCGTGAAGCTAAGTATAACGTTGTTAAGCATACCTAGTATTGTTTTGCGTTGTGTTTTGGAATAATTTTTCATTTTCTCTTGTTGTAGACACCTGTGCCATGCAACCCCCTATTGCTACTTCGGGTGAGACTACATCTACTTAGTAGGTGTTGCTGAAAGGGCCAATAGTTAGGGCTTTGTCGGTGCGCTGTTAGAGTTGAACCCTGGTTCTGCCCCTATGACAACAACAACTGATCTATGATTAGTTTCAGGAGACATATGGGATTCCCTATATACATTTCGGTACATGGAAGTGATGGTTGTGTACAAATTTTGTCTTATGTGGTATTACTTGAGGGGTACCAACAATGGTTAGATAGGTTTCCAACAAGGGTGAAGCTTTTGGTTTCTAGGAAACCCCACGAAGCCATATGTATCGCATGTGTGTAGTATTCCCCACTATAGTTTTACACATTTAAAAATATATATATGTTCTTTAAAGACGTCGACAGTACATGTCTCTACCCTGGAAAAAATAATTACCCACAATTCCTGCCAAGGAAAGCGCTCTGATACCACTTGTAATGTACCAAATGTAATATAATATGTAGAAACAAGAGTATTCAACATATATCAATGGAACAACAAAATATTGAGAAGAGAAATACCAAAAATAATACCTTTATTTGAATAAATCAATTCTCACTTACCTCTTTGAGAGGGAAACCTCCACCAGAGCAGATCTCTATTACAATAATTCTCAAGAAAACATCTCTCACGCCTCATACTCTTATTTATATTAATTGTATCTTCTAGAGAAAATTCAAAAGAAAGATCTTTCTAGAAGTGAAAGTTTTTATTAGGTATTCTTACATTGACTTGTTCACATTTACTAAATAGGCCTTACTAACTAATGTTGGACTTTATTACATGATAAATATATTTAGTCCTTATTAACTAATTTCGGCCTTTATTACATGGAAAATATATTATTCTATCTATGTGAGGGGTTAGGTCTCTAACAATCAAAAATCCCATTTCGCTATGTAAGTATTTGAGGGTTCATCTTCTTGAACACTACTTTGAGTCCAACGAGTATTTTCATGTTCTAAGAGGATCGAATACGTTAGATGATTCGTTGGATAATTATGTGTTAGAATGGAATTTTTCCCATTAGTTAAGTTATCTAGCATGCATCTACATAAACATGGATTGACAATCACATCATTAAATGTACATAAGTAGCAACCACAACAAACACACACACACACACACACACACACACACACACATATACAAAATTAGGGATCTACTGGGCTCCTGATACAAGTAATGTCGATCGGTGATAATCATGGCTAGTAAAAAAATGGGGATGCCATAATCTATTATCCTCATTTTGACTGCATTGGTAGCACAATACTTGCCAAGACACCTTCTCATGAAGTCGATGAAAGGTGGTAGGATACACCTTCTACGTGTCGTTGTAGGTGCGACAACATTCCATCCTCTAATAAAGGAAGACTCCCATAGTCACCCCCTCCAAAATTCGTTATACGTGTTGGATCTTCCCTCTTTCTCCACCTCCTCCCCCCTCGAATGAATCCTCATCGTTTCTCTAGTGACTAGATTGGCCCCATCCTTATGGATGCTCCAGTCCTACATTTGTGAAAAAAACAATGTCATTTCAGTGATATTGCACCCACACAAAAACCATATATCACTTCTATATGAGTACTTTGAATAATTCAGAGGCACTTTCCTCAATGGTCATTGTCTTCCTATTGTATATGTTTTTTCATAGATCCACATTGTATTTTCTCATGCTTATGATCTTATTGATGACATGGATCCATCATGTGTTCTTTCATGGCCATTCTCTTGCATTTAATTTCATGGATCCACAATGTATTGTTTGGCATCCATGCTTTGATACTCTTCAAGGTATAAGTACATCTACCCACATGATGGTCTATATATGATTTTATCTTTGGTGTTGATTGTAGATACTCTTTGACCTTCGTACCTCTGTTCTCTCCTCATGCTACCTCATGGATACTATTTTATTGTAATTTGTTTCATCCATCCATTCCTTTCTTGACCTCACACATTAGGGGACATCTGGTATAGCCTTAATTTCCATGATACAAGGATAGAAGGGAATTTATAAGAAGATGAAATCCAAGACACAACTCTAGCTTAATATTTAGGTCACTTTTCAAGCGTGTCACTTTTCATACATGGAAAATAATAAAATAGTCATTGGTTAGTTGTAGTGCAACCCACAAAACCTTTTATAACCTTCTATATTCATAGAGTTTCGAAGAGGTAAGCGAATTATGAGTTTGTTATTCATGGAATGAGCCTTGTAAATCATATAATTCGATTATCCATTGGTATCAATAATATCTATAAGATATCCCAAGCCTCCTCCAAGTATTTATATAAAGAAGGAAAATCTTGAGCAAGTGGAGGAAGAGTCATTTACAGTTCTATGTTACCAAAATTCATAGGTTCTTCTCCATCTACATCAGTTGCAGTTAGGTTTCCTAGATTGGTTTAAGAGATGAGGAGGAACAAGGAGCAAGGGGAAAATGGGAATACATTTTCACTAATATGTATGTCATTGATCTATTTCCATTATTCAAATTTAATAGGTCATTGGTTTTTCCGTATGAATGTTTTTTTTCATGCATTAATGTTCATATTTGATTTTTTATGTTATAAATTAGATTAGATACAAAATATATCAAGGATTCTACCACCAAGAAGAGAAGTAGGAAGCAATTGCTTGTATTTTGTGTGTAGGAATCAGGTTGTGGAGATTGAAGATGGAACTCTAGGTTTGCAACAACCAGGATATATGAAGGACAATCTTTAGGAAAATCTATGTTATTTATACTAGTTCTTCATTTAATCATGAATCCAATTTCTTGAGTCTAAACAAAATACATATAAGTATATCCCTCTATATATCCAGGATCAATAGGTGGATATTAGGGATATATTACCATCCGCCTGTGAGATTTTCTCCATAACAGAGTGGTTTTTCAAGTATGAAAAGTATGATGGAGGTGATGTTTTCCTAGGTGATGACTCGACAACAAAAATAATAGGATGAAGAAAATTCAAGTTGAAGCTCATGTGTGGAAGGATCAAAACATTCCTTGGTGTTCTACACATCCCACGGCTAGAAATAAAATTGATTTTTGTAAGAAAAATGGACGATGTAGGGGTAAAAAAAATGTTTGAGAAAGACATATGTCAGATGGTTTGAGGAGCAATGTTGTTGTTGAAGGTAGTTCAGATTGGAACTCTATACAAGCTGCAGGGAAGCATTGTTAGTGATGGGTGAAATAGTTCCATTTTTCATGAGATTGGAATTGAATAAGAAAAAACTCCTACAGTCTTTGGAAAAAACATTAGGACATATCTGAGAGAAGGGACTTCGAATACTATGTTGTGGCATCAAATATTAGGACATATGTGAGAGAAGGGACTTTGAATACTACACGGTAAATGTATGTTTGAAGGTATGTCTAACTGCTCTTTGGATTTTTATTTTCGTGAATAATGTGTATAAGGGGACTAGAATCAAGTAAGATTCCCCTCTCGTGCAAAAAGGGTAGATGGAATCTTATAGTTGGTGATTAGTGATGTGTTTGGACCTATGTCAGTTCCATCACTGGGAAAAACTATGTACTATATATAATTTATAGATGGATTATCGAGGAATGCTTGAATCTATTTCCTAAAGAAGAAATTTGAATGCCTTGAAAAAATCAAAGAGTTTAATTCTCTTGTGGAGAATCAAATAGAGAATACAATTAAGTTACCTAGGACATATAATGGTGGATAATTTTATGGAAATGAATTCAAAGAAATCTGCAATAAGTGCAGTATAGAAAGGATGAATACTACTCCATATACACCTCAGTAGAATGGATTTGAATAAAGGATGAACAAGAATCTTATTTAAAAATCAAGGTGCATTCTTAGTGGTGCCATGTTCGGATAGGAATTATGGGAAGAGACATTGGGTACTACATGTTTCCTAGTTAATTGATCACCCTTATCATCACTAGATGAAAAAAATACAGATGAGATATGGACTGGCAAGAAACCCTCTCTAGCATATCTTAGGGTATTTGGTTGTGATGCCTATGTTCAAATTCTAAAGGAAAACAAGAGTAATATAGATAAAAAAAAGGATAAAAAGTGTATCTTTATTGGGTATAAATATGGTCTGAAAGGTTATAATATTTGGAATCCATAAAATAAGTAGTGTATAGCCGATATGTGGCATTTATAGAAATCAAAGATGTTTTCAAACAAGAATTCCTACCTAGTAAAGAAGAACCGAAGAAAATATATTTTCAATTGAAGGATAATGAATCAGACTCTACATAAGAACAAAAATCAGATCAAGAAGATCATCATACTCAAGTACTAAGGAGATCGATTTGGGAAATAAGGAAATCAGTAAGGAATACTCCACTTGATTTCCATTCATTTTTTTATTTTTTTTGTTACTAAATCTGATCCTAAGATTGTTAGGGAGACACTGACTTCATAGGATGGAAAACTATTGGTGAAGGCCATGATGGAAGAAATGACAACATTGGACAAAAATGAGGCCTAGGATCAAATGGAGTTTCTAACTGGAAGAAAACACATTTTCAAAAATTCGATGTTTAAGAAGAAGTTAAATGAGTAAGGAAAAGTATTATGGATAAATATCAACAATATGGTAAGTTAGATCTCCCGAGGATCTGTCTACTGATCCCAGACAGACAATGGGGCTAGAATTCTAATGGTTTTCCTAGATCTAATCAAACAATTCCTTTTTATACCAAGAGGGGAGAGAATGGAATACCTTACTTATGTAGGTTGTCCTCGTATGTCTCGGTTGTTTCATATATTGAGTTATAGCTCCAATCCTTACAACATGCTTCTTGCACACAAGAAACAAACAAACACCAATCTACTTCTTCTCCTAGTGTTAGCAATTACTAATCCAATTTAGATCTATACTGATTTATTGATTACAAGACTAGATCTAAACATTTGTAAATAAGATAAAAACATGTTTAGGGAGGAAAATTGACTATTAATTATAATGCAGGAAATACATGAATCATCATACCTTTGGTGGGGATGCATTCCCCTTTGCTCCATGCTCCTTGCTCCTCAACTCTTCAACCAATATAGGAAACCTTACTACAAATGATGGAAATGGAGAAGATCCTTTGCATTTGGACAACATAACTATGAAATGATTCTTCCTCCTCATGCTCAAGAATTTATTTCTTTATATAGATCCTTGAAATAGGCTTGACAGAGCTTCTAAATATTCTAGAACCCAATGGATACTTGAATGATGTCAGTTCTTAGGCTCATGCCACAAAGAAAATGTTAAATTTGGCAACATCGATAGTCATTCTCCAATGAGAGGACATATGGGCCACCCTGAGGCTAGCCAGGGAGATTTGGAGAATCAACCAGTCTTGTGAGGTATTGAAAAAATCCAGGGTGAACGTACAACCTATGTGAGTCAAAACAAAAGTCAGGGCGAACAAGATGCTATGTAAGTCTAATGAAAAAGTCAGGGGGAACATACAACCTCTGTGAGCATAGACAGTCTAGTGAAAAATTCAAGGCGAACGTACAACCTATGTGAGCATAGACAGACTAGTGCAAATGTCAGGGGGCACGTACAACCTCTGTGAGCCTAGTCAAGCCTTGTGAGCCATGAGAAAAATTCAAGGCATATAGAAAAAGTTAGGTTGAATATAAAATTCCTATGAGGTAGAAACAAACAGTATTCCTAATATTGAAAATGATACAAATGTATTGATCTAGTGTGTTGCCACATGTAACATTATCCTCCATGAAGAGAATTTCGAATTGCCTTGTAATGTTGATTTGTAACTGAAGTATTAAGTCTAGTTCTATTTTAGAACTAAAGTGTAATGTTCAGTTGTAACTAAAGTCTTAAGTCTAGTTATATTTTAGAACTCAAGTGTAATGTTGAGTTGTAACTGAAGTCTTAAGTCTAGTTCTATTTTAGAGCTAAAGTGTAATGCTAAGATGTAACTAAAGTCTTAAGTCTAGTACTATTTTAGAACTAAAGTGTAATGTTGAGTTGTAACTGAAGTCTCAAGTCTAGTTCTATTTTCGAACTAAAGTATACTAGTCTCAAGTCTAGTTCTATTTCCAAACTAAAGTGTAATGTTGAGTTGTAACTGAAGTCTCAAGTCTAGTTCTATTTCCGAACTAAAGTGTAATGTTGAGTTGTAACTGAAGTCTCAAGTCTAGTTCTATTTTTGAACTAGAGTATATCAGTCTCAAGTCTAGTTGGAACTAAAGTATGAATATGAGTTATGATTAAAGCATGCAAACAAGTTACTATTTTGAGCCTCTCCTCTTCTCCTCTTCATCCTATATAAGCAGAGTTCGACCCCTCTTCAACTCAGTTTTTTATATGCAGGTTAAGGGAGAAGCAATAGAGGAGCATATCAGTGATAAAGAGGAAGCATACCAAAGAAACATATCATTGTTTTATATCAGCAATAGAGGCTGCATATCATAGGCATATATCAGCAACATATCAATGATGTATGTCAACAATAGAGGCAACATATTAGAGGTGTATTCCAACAAGGTCTCTTAGGTCTTTGTCAGGTCAGAGTCATCCTAGCAAGCTCTTTGAGAGTAGAACATTCATGGTGGATATTTGTAAGTGATCATACATTATTAATGAAATAAAGGAATATCATTTGTTGGGGCTTTTCTCCATGTACACGGTTTTCCGAGGGTATATGTGTTGTTGATGTGCATTCTTACTCATCTACATAGTTATTGTTATTCGATTATGATTTGGTATTGTTGAAGTGTATTAAGTTGGAATCAAAGTGTAGAAGAAAATAAAAGAATTAATCCGCATAAGAAATCAAGATCATAATTTAACATGGTATTAAAGCTTAGGGTGTGTTAAACGTGTTGAAGTGTAGCATCAGGTACACACAGATCCAAGAAATCTTGATTAAGTTTCCAGTGTGAGGTCCATGGAATCCTACATTTCAATCAAGGCTGAGGATAGGCTCGAAGGAGTTGTCAACTTCAATGTGTTGAACCTCCGGATAACAAATATCTTGTAGGAGCATGATCTTTATCAGTATGTGACCAAAGTGGTGGAGGAAGCCACTAATAATGCAGGAAGAGCGGCCTTTAGGAAGAGTCAAGAAAAGGCCAAGTGAATCATCTTTGACTCAATCAAAGATAGTATAATTCCTACAATGACTTCGTTAATGACTACCAAGGGCTGTATGGATACCTTGGTGAAGATGTATGAGAAACATGCTCCAAGTATGAACAGGACACTTAAGAACAAGATTAAGTATTTGAATATGGAGAAAGGTGAATCAATGGCATCTTTCTGTTCCAGGATAGCCAAAATCAGAGATCATCTTTTGGTCACAGGGGTGATAGTGGACGATGATGATTTAGTGTAGGCCATTTTTGACATCCTTCCTTCTTCATGGGAGACCTTCTTATCCAATGTTAGGGGGAGAGAGATTCAACCGACGTTTGAGAGGTTATGGCATGATTGCCTCTAGGAGGAGATTTACACAACTACCAGGAGTGAGCCAATGAAATAAGAGCACTCAACTTTAGCATCAAGATTCAAGGAAAAGAAGAAAAGCTCTCAGAGGAAGTCAAACACCAAAGGTACATTAAAAGGAGAGAATATTGATACATCTAATATTAAATGCTTTAGTTGTAATAAGTTGGGTCATTTTTCTAAATGTTGTTGGTTTAGAAAGAAATATCCAAGGAAAGGGAAACATCATGCCTCAACTGCTAAGGATGATGAATCCAAAAGAAATCAGAAAATTCCTTCTAATGAGAAAGAAAATAGAAAAGAATATTACTTGGTTTTTTCCTTATCCAATTCAGTTTTCATAGGGCCAAAAAATTGGTTAGTAGACAATGGTGCATCAAAGTACATGACAAGGTACAAGGAGATCCTCTCAAATTTCAAGACAAAATTTTTTGCAGAGAATGTTGATCTTGGGGATAACAAATGTTATAAGATAGAGGGAGTAGGCTCTATCTCCTTCAGATTGGAATATGGGGCTAGACTTCATGTTGATGAAGTATTGTATGTTCCAAGGCTCAAGAATAATCTACTATCAATTGCAACCCTTGAGGGAAATGGATATTGGGTGATCTTAAAGGATAGGAAGGCACTACTATGGGCTAAAGATAGCCACTTAAGTACAACATAACCCATTGGAACTCACAATGGAGGACTGCACATCGTGTTAGGATAGTCAGTTCGAGCATTGGCTCATGATGCAAGTAGCTCCAACGAGTTGTGGCACAGAAGACTTAGACATCTTCATTACAAATCTCTTCTAGATCTATAGAACATGGTATGTGGCATGCCCTCTATTTCTCTTAGTAAAAATGAAAATTTTAAGGGATGGATGCTAGGTAAAAATATAAAGAAATCATTTCCTAGTAGTGACAACAGAGCTCAGGGAATCTTAGATCGTGTTCGTTCTGATGTATGTGGTCCCATGTCATCTCCCTCACTCAGTGGTTGTTTGTATTTTGTCATTTTTATTGATGATTACTCAAGAAAATGTTGGATATATTTCCTAAAAGATAAAAGTGACACATTTGATAAATTCAAAGAGTATAAATCCTTTACTGAAAATATGATAGGGAAACACATGAGAATCCTTAGAACAGACAATGAAGGAGAGTTTGAATATCTCGAGTTTGTGGATTTATGCTAGTCAGTAGGAATCAAGAGGCAGTTGACTTTTCCATATAACCCTCAGCAAAATGGAGTTGTTGATAGGGAAAACATGAAAATTTGTGAGGCAACGAAAGAAATGATGTTTGACCAGGATCTGCCAAATTATTTATGGGAAGAAGCTACATCCACTGCAATGTATATTCAGAATAGGTGTCTACATGCTACCTTGAAGGACAAGAATTCTAAAGAGGTCTTCTTAGGGATCAAACTGAAATTAGGGAATATAAGGATATTTGGGTGTCCTGTGTATATTCATGTCCCTAAGGAAAAGAGGGTAAAGATGGAACCCTCAGGTAAGAAAGGGGTTTTTGTGGGGTACACTGAGAACTCCAAGGCTTACAGGATTTATGTACTAGTTCAGAGGCAAATATAGGTAAGAAGAGATGTGAATTTCCATGAGGAAGCCACTTTTAAGAAATCTAGAGAGCTTCAGCATGAATTAGTAGCAGTTCAACCAACTTCACCCCCTTTTGAAAATGAAGAGTCATATGATCAGAGGGAGGAACCTCGTGAAGGGAAAAAATATGAGCCCCTAGAACTTACTGAAGTGTTAGAAGTAACTCTTGAAGAACCTCCAGCCAAAATGAATCCAATATGGCTTAAAGAAATAGTGCAGGAGGAAGAAAGGATAGTTGCTCCGAAAGGAACTTTCATCGAAAGGAAGAGGCGTCATACGTTTGGAGGCTATGTTGCATTGATGAGAATCATTAGTGATGCTGAAACTACTTCATTTGAAGAACAAGATAAATTACAAGTATGGAAGTATGTCATGCTTGAGGAATACAGGTCTATTATAAATAACAATGTTTGGGACATTGTGCCGAGGCCAAAAGAAAAATTAGTGGTTTATTCCAAATGGATCTATAAGATCAAACATGCAGTTGATGGAAGTGTGGAAAAGTTCAAAGAAATATTTGTAGCCAGAGGCTTCACTCAGAAAGAAGGAATTGACTATGAAGAGACATTTTCCCCTGTAGCTAGGTATACCTCCATTCAAACTATTATTGCTATAGCTTCCATTCTTGGTTGGAAGATACATCAGATGGATGTAAAAACAACATTCTTGAATGGAAAGATTAAACAAGAGGTCTTTGTGGAACAACCAAATGGTTTTTTACTGCATAACAAAGACACTCATGTATTCAAGCTAAGCAAGGCTTTCTATGGTCTTAAGAAGGCTCCTAGAGTTTGGTATGATAGGATTGATAACTTTCTTAAAAGCCTGGGATTTTAGAAAAGTGATGTTGATGCAAATATGTAATTGAAGGTAAGAGGTAACCAACCTGTTATACTAATCTTGTATGTTGATGATCTCTTTCTAACAGGATATGAAGGGATAATATCCTGGTGTAAGAGGGAGATAACCTCATAATTAGAGATGAAAGACTTAGGATTGATGCATTACTTCCTAGAATTGGAAGTATGGAAAAGACAGAGTGAAATATTTTTGGCTCAAGGAAAATACATAATGGATGTACTAAAGAGGTTTGGTATGATGTATTTCAAATCCATGTCTACTCCGATGATTACCAACCTGAGGAAGATGCATGATTCTGATACAGGTTCAGATTTGGTGGATCACACCATGTATAGGCAGCTTATTGGATCATTAATGTACATGATCCACACTAGGCCAGTTATATGCTATGCAATGATTGAAATGAGTCAGTTCATGACTTAACCGACACAGAGACACTGGGTGGAAAAAAAGATCATATCGATATATCTCAGAGGGACCATTAATTATGGTCTGAGATATACATATGTGGTGGTTTATTTCTACATGGGTATGCAGATGTTGACTAGGCAGGAAAACAAGTGGATCGGAAGAGTACTTCTGGATATTTCTTTAGTTTAGGATCCACTATAATCTCTTGGTCAATATGTAAGAAGCGATCCATTACACATAGTACAACAGAGGATGAGTACATTGTAGCAAGGAAGCAATATGGCTCTGAAAACTGCTTTCTAGGTTATTTGGTGACAAAGATGACAGTGGTTCACTGTGATAATCAAAGTTGCATAGAATTGATAGAGAACTGATTATTTCACGACAAGTAAAAACATATTGACATGAGGTACCACTACATCTGAGACCTGGTTTAGAGAAAAATTGTAAAGCTACAGTACATAGCCACGAGCGAGCAGGTAGCTAATATCCTGACCAAGCCTCTGACCTCGAGACAATTTTTGCAGCTGAGAGGCAAGCTTGGTGTGGTTGAGAATGACTCCCTCACTGAGAGGGAGTGTTAAATTTGGCAGTATCGATAGTCATTCTTCAATGAGAGGCCATATGGGCCACCCTGAGGCTAGCCAGGGAGATTTGGAGAATCAATGAGTCTTGCGAGGTATTGACAAAATTCATGGGGGACATACAACCTCTGTGAGTCAAACCAAAACTCAGGATGAACAATATTGATGCAAACCACCAACCTCTGCCTCGACAGAGTCTCTGCGCGACCTCCTGGTCTTAAGGATCATTCATTCATTTCCCTGAGCAGAAGCAACTCTTTCAATTCCCTGCTGGAATCTCCAGTTTATCGATCCATAGGTCCTTCGAGAAGCTCCCCTGTGCGAATAGCACTAGGCATGAGCTCCACTTCTCCATGCGACCACAACACTATGACCAAGGCCTCACCCAAAAGGTGCTTGTCACAACTCACCACTCAGGAGTTCATGACTCGAAACTCCGACTCTTCCTTCTCCAATCCTGTGATACCCGAATCCATGATAAGGGTATGGTTCCCTTCTTTTGTTAGCACCTTCCACGCGTGACCACCGGCTAAGATTAACGCTAGCTCCTCTCACTACTTGTTGCTTCGTGAGTTCAAAGGTTGAACTCTCGTTCCTTCCTTGTGCAATCCTCCGAGACTTGAAAGTTAGCGAAGGTTGACCTTCCTTTTGCACTTCTCGCAACTCGCCACTTCGCGAGTTGTTACGTCCAACCTTGGCACCTTCCCTTCACGAACCCCCGAGAGGCGATGTTAAGTTTCCTTCTCACATTCTTGCTACTTGCGACTTCGCAAGTCGAATGGTTGAACTCTCATGCTCTTATCCCGTGAATCCCCAAGATGCAAGAAGTCAACAGAGCATTGAATTCCTTCTCTAGGATATGCGTGTCGACCTGTCAGTCACGAGGGCTGCACCTTGAGGTTCTGCCACATGCCCACACTCGTGCCTCGGCTCTCACCACTTCACTACTTCTGCAGTCGAAAGTGACCTCTCTCAACCTCTAAAACCCCAAATGTGCAATACATGATGGGGTTCTGATCCAATGGTTCTCCCTTGACCTGGATCCAATGGCTATCCTCTCTCCTCGCAATTTCATGACTTTGAAACTTGGAGCACCCAACTCTTGGGCCCTCACCCTGTGAACTTTCGAGTTCGCGAGACCCGAATCTTGTATCTCTTCGTCACTTCGCCGACTCCACAATTTCTGCCACCTGTCCTCCTCAGATGGACGACTGTGATTCTCTCGCAACATTGCCACTCGCGACTTGGAGCACCCAAATCCTAGGTTCTCACCTTGTGAACCTTCGAGTTCACAAGATCCCTAGATCTATACCACCTATCCTCCTCAAATGGATGGTCCTGATATTCTTGCAACTTCGCCACTCACAAAGTCAAGGACTTCCTTCCCTGAACCCTGATGTTTGAATCCCCGATAAGGGTGATCTCGCGACACGTGTCCACTCCCAGACGAACGATTCAGATCTAATCTCGCCTCTTCAGGACTTCTGATGTCGAGTGCCTGGACTTTTTTCCTCTGGACTCCCAAACTCCCAAACATTGATATCTCGATCTCCAACCTTTTTGGGACTTCGATTCTACTGCTCTATGCATGAGAGTTTAAACCTCATGCATCTCCTATCAGATCTAATGGGTGACGGTCAGTCGCTCAAGATCTGATGGTTTAGATCATCTTCGACTCTTGCTCTCCTCCTATTTGCTTCATGGATGTGAAATCTTCAATGGTCCAGATCTCTTCAGTTTAATCCGATGGCAGATGTTGCTCATCCCGAGCTTTGGCGCTTTCTTCCTAGTCTTGGAAGAATTTCAAATTCTCAAAGGCCTCCACCTTTGTTCATCTTCTTTGCGAGCTCTTCACCTTGAGTCTCACTTGCATTCTTAAAGATGCTACTGCTCCTGAGATTTAGAGACTCTGAACTCTCCCAAAGAGTCTATTCACTTCTGCACTCCTTGCAGCTATGGCTTCATGCGCTAAAAAACTATTCCTCCTGAGCTTATCCTTCGAATCCTTAAGGGATTCTGTGACTTCTGTGCCTCTGTAGAGTCTTTGCACACAAAGTGCTATCCCTTCTGAGATTCTCTAAGACTCAGACCTCTAAGGAAAATAATTCCTTCTTCCCTTCTCCCTCATATGGAGAAATACAATGCCTGCCTAGCTATCTGTCTACTCAAGCAACCTATTACTGAGTCTTTCAGGGTGTTCAACAACCCTGTGAAGATCCTTCTATGCACTCTTCTTCAATATCTGAACTCAAAGAGTTCCTTCTATGCACTCTAGCACTTACTCAATGCCCTCCTGGTAGAGTATCAAGAATTCTCATATGATTCTTGCTTCTAATGAACTCACAACAGAGTTCTTCTTATGTGCTCTCCTTGCACTGGCTCAATGCCCACCTAGCAGAGATTTTACAAAACACCTCATAGATTATATCTGCAGCTGTGTTCTCCACAACCTTGCCTCTTGAGGTGTTCAACAACCTCAAAGGTCTTCCTCTGAATTGTTGATTTCAGCTACTGTGCCCTCCTGGCACGTCTTTGTCTGAATCCGCAGAGTTCAGAAGTGCATCTACGCACTGGTATTCAGAGACAACAGTACTCTATCACACCCTCCTAGCATGAAACCACAAAGAGCCTCTCAATCCTGAAAAATCAAACAACTCCCTGCAAATGTCTAGCATACATCTACAACATAAAGAACACACAAAGACATTCACATAACACAGAAAATATGCAGGAAAAACTACTCTGGTTTATATTAATCAAAATGTCTCTTTACAAAGGTGTTCTGAGTGCAGACTATAACAAGGTCTTGGATCCTTCTCTTCTTCTCTCTACTCATAGACTCTCTACCACAATATACAATTACAATGAAAGATATTTTACATGAGGGGGATCTTCGATCTCTTCCCTCCAATCTACCTACCCTATTCAATTACATTCAATAGGCTATCTAGTCCAGAATCAGATCTAGATGTCAACCTTACAAACATTAAAGGCCTACCTACTCTAATTCCTGCACGAAGGCATGGCTCCATGGCTCAACAACCTACAACATTAATTACATTCAAATTCAAAATTGAAGACAAGGGTTGCACTTCTCTTCAGCTTTGAATGCACGCACTGACATGGTTGGCTGGCTGGCTAGCTAACGTGTAGAGATGCTACTACATCATAATCCTTAGCTACAAAATTCATGAGCTCCTAATCATGAGCTTCCACTCTCAGCTGTGGAATCCTCCTGGATCCCAAACAAATTTCTAGAGTTATTCATCTGTTCCATCTCCCTGTTGTTGCTGCTTCTTTTACGTTGTTTTTGCTTCTTCTTTTCTTATACTCAACTTCTCATTGCTGATAGTTTTTGTTGACTCTAACATCATCTCCCTGATCCCCTTGATCACTTCGTCCAGCTGCTCCAGTTGCTGGCCCTATTCATGCAGTCTCTCTAGCTGCAAAAATTTTCTGCAATTGGGTAGATCATTATGATGTCCCATGCCTTCTTAATCTGTTGTTTCCAACTTCACCTGTTGGATGTGCACACTCTATACTTTCACCCTTCTCTCTAGGGATTCAATCTGTTCATACAGATCAACCAAACTAATGTTGTCTACTTCTTCCTCTTCCTCCACTTCTGCAAGCTCCAATGCTGCAGTCTTTTCATTTTCCTGGCTAAAAATATTGTTCCATTCCTCGGAATTCTCATCATCCTCTTCTGCTTCTTGGGCAGCTTCCAAAGTCTGCTCCAATGTTTTTTTGACAGTCTCAGTTGGCTATCCTGCTTCTGTTGCTACAACATAGATCTTTTCCTCCCCTAGGCTATGTGGTAGGAGTACCTGAATTCCCCCAATCATTAGAATATTCCTCTGATATTCCTCTTCTGTCAGCTCCTCAGGATCATTCAAACCCACCTTTGAGTTTATGAGACCCTCATATAGTCTAATCTGCTCATCCCTGCCCACCTGGAAATACAGGATTTCTTCGCTTCCCTCCTAGTAGACTATGAGATCAACTGATCCCATATTCATCAACACCTCAGGATGAATTGAACTTACCTCTGAGTCCATGAGACTTTCAGACAGTCCCATCTCTGTTCCCATGCCCACCAGGAAAATTGGAAACTTTATGCTGCCCTCCTGGCAGTCTATGAGATCCCACAGTGATCTCGATCCATTTCCCTCCTGGCAATGTGAAATTCCCTAGCTATCCTCATGACAGTCTGTGAGATCCTCAGTTGATCTCAACTCTTTTCCCACCTGGAAATAGGGAATTTCCTCTTTTCCCTCCTAGCAGAGCTTGAGATATTCATCCGATCCCATTTCATCCTCAGCATCGCTGAGATTTCTCCCAGTCTCTGGTTCACATACCTGAACCCTTTTCTCTAGTCTATTGAGGTTTTCAGTAGGCCTCAACCACCATCTCAAAAGCTTACACTATCTTTTGACCATCAACTCTGGGCTTTTATTTCTAGTGTATCTTCAGTCTTTAGTAGCCATATCACTGTCCCTGTCTTCTCTCCTAGAAAACCTACTACTGTCATTCTGCACCCCTGAGTGTTTCTGCTTCATCCACAGTCTTCTTGATTTTCTTCTTCTCCTCTTTGCTTCACCTGAAATCTATAGATGAAGTCTGAGCTCTAATACCACTCTGACACAGACCGCCAACCTCTGCCTCGACAGAGTCTCTGCGCGACCTCCCAGTCTTAAGGATCGTTCATTCACTTCCCTGAGACGAAGCGACTCTTTCGGTTCTCTGCTGGAATCTCCATTTTATCTATCCATAGGTCCTTCGAGAATCTCCCATGTGCGAACAACACTAGGCACGAGCTACACTTCTCTGTGCGACCACAACACTATGACCAAGGCCTAACCCAAAAGGTGCTTGTCACAACTCGCCACTCACGAGTTCATGAGTCGAAACTCCGAATCTTCCTTCTCCAATCCTGCGATACCCAAATCCATGATAAGGGTATAGTTCCCTTATTTTTTTGGTGCCTTCCATGTGTGACCACTGGCTAAGCTTAACGCTAGCTCCTCTCGCTACTCACAGCTTCATGAGTTCAAATGTTGAACTTTCATTCCTTCCTTGTGTGATCCTCCGAGACTTGAAAGTCAGTGAAGGTTGACCTTCCTTTCGCACTTCTTGCAACTCACCACTTTGAGAGTTGTAACGTCCAACCTTGGCACCTTCCCTTCATGAACCCCCAAGAGGTGATGTTAAATTTCCCTCTCACGTTCTTGCTACTCGTGAATTTGCAAGTTGAAGGGTTGAACTCTCATGCTCTTATCCCACGAATCCCCAAGACATGAGAAGTCAATGGAGTGTTGACTCCCTTCTCCAAGCGACACGTGTCCACCTGTCAATCACATGGGCCCCACCTTGAGGTTTTTCCACGTGCCCACACTAGTGCCTCGGCTCTCAGCACTTCGATACTTCTGAGTTGAAAGTGACCTCTCTCAACCTTCGAACCCCCAAATGCGTGATACGTGATGGGGTTATGATCCAACGGTCCTCCCTTGTCCTAGATCCAACGACTATCCTCGCTTCTCGGGATTTTACGACTTTGCGACTTGGAGCACCCAACTCTTGGGCCCTCACCCTATGAGCTTTCGAGTTCCTGAGACCCAAATCCTGGATGTCTTCGACACTTTTCCAACTCCGCGATTGCTGCCACCTGTCCTCCTCAGATGGACGACTACGATTCTCTCGCGACTTCGCCACTCGCAACTTGGAGCACCCAAATCCTGGGTTCTCACCTTGTGAACCTCCGAGTTTCTTCTCACCTTGTGAACGGTCCCTATCTTCTCGCAACTTTTCCACTCGCAAATTCAAGGACTTCCTTCTCTAAACCCGGATGTCCGAATCACTGATATGGGTGGTCTCACGACACGTTTCCACTCCTAGATGAACGGTTCAGATCTAATCTCGCATCTTAAGGACTTATGATGTCGAGTGCCTAGACTTTCATCCTCCAGACTCCTAAACTCCCAGACGTCGATATCGCGATCTCCAACCTTTTTGGGACTTTGCTTCTTCTGCTCTATGTGTGAGAGTTTAAACCTCATGCATCTCCTATCAGATCTAATGGATGGCAGTTGTTTACTCGAGATCTGATGGTTCAGATCATCTTCGGCTCTTACTCTCCTCCTGTCTGCTTCCTCGACGTGAAATCTTCAATTGTCCAGATCTCTTCATCTTAATCCGATGGTAGATGTTGCTCCTCTCGAGCTTCGGTGCTTTCTTCCCAGTCTTGGAAGAATTTGAAATTCTCAAAGGCCTCCACCTTTGTTCATCTTCTCTATGATCTCTTCACCTTGAGTCTCGCCTACATTCTTAAAGATGCTACTCCTCCTGAGCTTTAGAGACTCTAAACTCTCCCAAAGAGTCCTTTCGCTTCTGCACTCCTTGCAGCTATGGCTTCATGCGCTAAAAACACTACTCCTCTTCATCTTATCTTTCGAATCCTCAAGGGATTCTGTGACTTCTGCGCCTCTGTAGAGTCTTTGCACACAAAGTGCTATCCCTTCTAAGCTTCTCTAAGACTCAGACCTCTAAGGAAAATAATTCCTTCTTCCCTTCTCCCTCAGATGGAGAAATACAATGCCCTCCTAGCTATCTATCTTCTCAAGCAACCTATTACTGAGTCTTTCAGGGTGTTCAAAAACCCTGCGAATATTCTTCTATGCACTCTTCTTCAATCTCCGAACTCAAAGAGTTCCTTCTGTGCACTATAACACTTACTCAATGCCCTCCTGGTAGATTATCAAGAATCCTCAGATGATTCTTGCTTCTAATGAACTCACAACAAAGTTCTTCTTCTATGCACTCCTTGCATTGGCTCAATGCCCATCTGGCAGAGCTTTTACAGAACTCCTCAAAGATTTTGTCTACAACTGTGTTCTCCACAGCCTTGCCTCCTGAGGTGTTCAACAACCTCAAAGGTCTTCCTCTAAATTGTTGATTTCAGCTACTGTGCCCTTCTGGCACGTCTTTGTCTGAATCTGCAGAGTTAAGAAGTGCATCTATGCACTGGTATTCAGAGACCACAATACTCTGTCACACCCTCCTGGCATGAAACCACAAAGAACCTCTCAAGCCTGAAAATCAAACAACTCCCTGCAAATGTCTTGCATACATCTACAACATAAAGAACACACAAAGACATTCACATAACATAGACAATATGTAGGAAAAAATTCTTTGGTTTATATTAATCAAAATGTCTCTTTACAAAGGTGTTCTGAGCATGGACTGTAACAAGGTCTCGTTTCCTTCTCTTCTTCTCTCTACTTGCAGACTCTCTACCACGAGATACAATTACAATGAAAGATATTTTACATGAGGGGGATCTTCAAGCTCTTCCCTCCAATCTACCTACCCTATTCAATTACATTGAATAGGCTGTCTAGTCTAGAATCGGATCTAGATCTCAGCCTTACAAACATTAAAGGCCTACCTACTCTAATGCCTGCACAAAGGCATGACTCCATGGCTCAATAGCCTACAACATTAATTACATTCAAATTCAAAATTGAAGACGAGGGTTGCGCCTCTCTTCAACTTTGAATGCAGACGCTGATGTGGCTGCCTGGCTAGCTGGATGACGTGGAGAGATGCTCCTACATCAAATATGCTATGTAAGTCTAATGCAAAAGTCAGGGGGAACGTACAACCTCTGTGAGAATAGATAGTCTAGTGTAAAATTCAGGGGGAACGTACAACCTCTGTGAGCATAGACAGACTAGTGCAAAAGTCAGGGGGAACGTTCAACCTCTATGAGCCTATTCGAGCATTGCGAGCCATTAGAAAAAGTCAAGGCATATAGAAAAATTTAGGTTGAATATAAAATTCCTATGAGATAGAAAAAAAGAATATTCCTAATATTGAAAATGATATAAATGTATTGATCTAGTGCGTTGGCACGTGTAACATTATCCACCATGAAGAGATATTTGAATTGCATTGTAATGTTGAGTTGTAACTAAAGTCTTAAGTCTAGTTCTATTTTAGAACTAAAGTGTAATGTTGAGTTGTAACTAAAGTCTTAAGTCTAGCTCTATTTTATAACTAAAGTCTAATGTTGAGTTGTAACTAAAGTCTTAAGTCTAGTTCTATTTTAGAACTAAAGTGTAATGATGAGTTGTAACTAAAGTCTTAAGTCCAATTCTATTTAAGAACTAAAATGTAATGTTGAGTTGTAACTAAAGTCTAAAGTCTAGTTCTATTTTCGAACTAAAGTATACTAGTCTCATGTCTAGTTCTATTTTCGAACTAAAGTGTAATGTTGAGTTGTAACTGAAGTCTCAAGTCTAGTTCTATTTTCAAACTAGAGTATACCAGTCTCAAGTCTAGTTTGAACTAAAGTATGAAGCTGATTTATGCTTAAATCATGCAAACAAGTTACTATTTCGAGCCTGTCCTATTCTCCTCTTCATCCTATATAATAAGAGGTCGATCCCTCTGTTCAACAAAATTTTTGATATGCAGGTTAATGGATAAGCAATAGAGGAGCAATCAGTGATAAAGATGCAACATACCAAAGCAGCATATCGGTGTTGTATATCAGCAATAGAGGTTTCATATAAGAGGCATTTATCAACATCATATCAGTGTTGTATATCAACAATAGAGGCAACATATCAGAGGTGTATTTCAACAAGGTCTTTTAGGTCTTTATCAGGTCAGAGTCATCTTGGCAATCTATTTGAGAGAAGAACATTCATGGTGGATATTTGTAAGTGATCATACATTATTAATGCAATAAAGGAATATTGGTTGCTGGTGTTTTTCTCCATGTATAGGGTTTCCCCAAGGTATATGTGTTTTTGATGTGCATGCTTACTCATCTACATTGTTATTTATATTTGGTTAAGATTTGGTATTGTTAAAGTGTATTAAGATGGAATCAAAGTGTTGAAGAAAATAAAAGAATTAATCTACATAAGAAATCAGGCTCATAATTTAACAGAAACAACTAATTCCTAGCTTACCTCTTCGTAACTCTGTGAATCTAGAAGTATACAAGGAACTTTGTTTGTTTCACTATAGATGAACAATGATGATCGTTTCTTGTTTTCTCATGTAGGACCCATGAAACCATAAAAAATGACCCAAATCCTAAGCTAGAGACATGTCTTGGATTTTATATTCTATTGGATTCCCTTCTAGCCTTGTAGGGTGAAAATTAAGGATATAACACAAAGTGGAGAAAAACAAAGCTCAGTTAGTATAAAAAAATTATTCTCGGGTAGAGGGAATTGACTCTCGTGAGATATTTTCTCTTGTTTTCAAGTTAACTTCAATTAGATTTATTTTAGTTGTTGTTGTTATTTTTGATTTTGAAGTAGAAAAGATGGATGTGAAGACAACATTCCTACTTGGGGATCTAGAAGAAGAAATCTTCATGAAGCATCGATTAGGTTTTGTTGTGAAGGGAAAGAAGGAGTTGATGTGCAAGATGAAAAATCCATTGTATGGGTTAAAGGAATCACAAAGGATGTGGTATACAAAAATTGATATTTATATGTTGGGACTTGACTTCACAAGGAGAAAAGTAGATCATTGTGTGTATTTCAAATTAATTGGTGATCATATTACTTACTTGGTATTGTATGTGGATGATATGTTGCTAATAAGAAATAACAATGAGATTATCTAGGATGTGAAAAATCAGTTGTCCTCTTTGACATGAATGATCGTATTGCTGCAAATTTCATTTTGGGTATGGAAATTAAAAGAGATCAGACAAACATGAAACTCTGGTTAAATAAAAGGAAATATGTTGAGACAATATTATGGATCTTTAATTTGCAGAAATGTAAATTAGTCAGGGTCCCTGTTCCTATATGTGTAAATTTATTTTCAGATTTGTCCCCCAAGACACGGGAAGAGGAATGGGACTATAGATTTTTGAGGAACTATGACCCTTCCCAACAAGCCTGTCATAGGACCTCTTTTTGGGCTCTAATTTATTTCATCAATGACATCATTTGTTTTTATTTTAGGAAAGAAAATAATCTAATACTTTTTTCCCCCAAATTGATGGTTATATTCTCTTTTAAGGTGCCCTTGCAAGTAGTTTTAGTAACCCATTGTTAGTAAATTCAAAAATAAAAACATATAGCACTCCTCGAGGATATTTACAAGCTCCTAAAACTGATTTACACACTAATAATACATGAAAAATCAACACAATTATTTTTGGTCAACATAACCCTGGATAAAACCCCCATGGGGAAAACCAATTTAGAATGAAAGTGTATATATGTGATGTATAAATAATGAGATACAAAAAGTAAGAAAACACAATGGAACCTGATACAATAGAAAATCCTCTTGATATTCTTTGGATTTCCAAGAAGAGATATGCGCCCTCTTCCCTTGTTTCTCTATCCACTGAAATAATGTGCCCTTGAACCTCTAATCGTAGATGAAGAACCCCTTACACACAAGCACGATATGGTGTTCTACCTCCATGCTAAATCTAACATATATGAAATCCTCCAAGTGTATCTAGTGCATGCTAAGTGTTTTCCTTCCTCCTACAGTGTGCCCTCATCCAAGCAAGAAAAACCACCAAAAAATAATGAGGTTCTAAGCCTCCATGAGTCCTCCATGAAAGGAGGTTCCCAAGATTTCCTCAACCATAGCCTCCATACTCATCTCAAAGCTCTCTCTAAAACTCTCTAAGAGAACAAATGAGTGAATGAGCCGCCTTTGGCCCTATGCACCCCTCTTGAACCATCATAAGGAAACATAAAAGATGAATGGCTAGAATCAATCCAAGCCATATATAATCCATGGTTGAGATCTCTCCAAAGGTATCTCAACTCAAAACCCAATTTGGGTTAAGTTTCCTAAGTTCACTTTATGTTCCTTCATTCACCCACCTAGTGAATAAAATCTCATGTTTTCCTTAAGTGACAAAATTCCAACTTTT
>ML852957.1:8015-35716 GCA_009831015.1 Picea engelmannii | reverse complement strand
CCGAAATTCTGAGGAAAGTGAAGAAAAGAAGGCCGAAATGCAAGGAAGGATAAATTCTTTTGATGGTGCTTTCTAAGGTATGTTATTTTCAGGTCATCTCACCATTTTCGCTATAACTTTTTTTATATAATGATTCAAATCCTAAAATTTCTATGCAAGTGAGAAAACATATCCAAGTATCTGTGGTTAAAAATTCAGCTTGTGGGTCGTTGTATTTTGGGAGTTAAACTCTGTGGAAAATAGGGTTTGTGTCCAGTCCTGAAACTAGTCAAAATCAGGTGTTTTGGGTAAAAACGTCATAACTTCTTCATAACAGATCCAAATTCAGTGAGACCAAATGTGGTGGTTAGAGTACAGTCTGTAGTATTCTTTTGAATATTTTCATATCATTTCATCAAATATTTTGTGCGGGGAACGCTCTACAAGGTCGCTCTCTAGAATAAGCCAGAATTCAGCAAGGTATGCCATTTTTTCTATAAATCCTTTTCTGAGAGGTTCCAAGTAGTGAAACTTGGAGGAATTGCATAAAACACACAGAAGAACATTGTGTATCAGTTTCATATATTTATACATTACAGGTTCAAATTTATGATTACTTCAAGTTAGGGTTGTTGACTAATCCAAAACTAGGCATGTGAGACTAAAGAAAAGTTGGATGAAAATGTTAGTCTCTTGTTTTTAAAGTTAAGGAAGGTTTGCAGGAATATGATCATGTACACCAGTTCTATTATAGAGCTAAAAATCATATTTGGATGATGAAATTGATGAGGGCTTTTTTTTGAGGTACATATTGAGTATATGGTTGAGACAAGTAGTTGATGAGTTGGCGCACATACATGAGGTGTATAGTTGATGATGTTGGTACATATTGATGAGTCATAGTTGATGAGTAGTTGACACATTATTTGTACATACTTGGTACATGTTTGGATGCACTTGTCTATGGTACAGGTTGATTACAGGTTGGTGCATGGTTGATGCACTTGTTTATGGTACAGGTTGATTACAGGTTGAGGTACAGGTTGATGCATGGTTGATGCATGGTTCAGATTTATTGGTACGGGTTTACAACGGTATATCTCACAGTGATAGTGTGACAGTAGTTCCATCATTCTACTTCTACTTCAAGGTGGCAGGATAGGGCAAGGACAGGTGGTTGTAGCCAGCTTCTGGTTGTATCCAGAGAACATTGGGGGTTGTAGCCTCCTTCTTGTTGTAGCCAGAGATTTGGGGAGTTGGAGCTTCCCTCAGGTTGTAGCCTAAGAAACTAGGGGGGTGGATCCTCCTTCCAGTTACAACTGGAAAAAAAAGGAAGTTAGTGCTTCCAATGAATGTAATTCTTCAAGACATATAAGAAAAAGCATTATGTGATTTTCCCCCGATTTGGGTTTCCACGTAAAACATTGGTGTACTGTGTATGTGTGTGATTGTTTATTTATTACTATTCATTATTGGATAATAATTCTACATTGATATAACATTTGAAGAAAAAGGATTATAATTACGTTATTACTAATTCACCCCCCCTCTCAGTAATCCAACAGAGATTATACACATCATAACACACACACCAGACATCACTACCCAAATTGTGGAGAACTATCAGGATATTGCGCGATTTAATGTAGGGATGTACCACATGGATATCCAATCCAAAAATGATCCAGGTGGATACCGGTGGCCACCCACCTTTTCCAACTCACTCAAAACAGTTTTCTGACAATTTTGGCAACTTACTATTTTTAGAAGTTTTTAACTTCCGGGGCCATTTTGAGGGCCTAAATGAATGTTTTTCAAGATTGAGCTTCTCAACGACGGCCAAAGGCTCTTATTGAGCCCCCAAAATGAATCTCCTCGATGATACTTGTTGGCCCTTGGTTATGGAAGGAAGCGAAGAATGAGGAAGAAAAGGTAAAAAGCGAGCTTCGCGGGAGACACAGTGACTGCCACTAAGGAGAAGTGGGCAAAAGAATAGAAAAGATGGAGTGAAGGGCGAAAAAGAAATTTTTTGGATGAGGAGATCAAGGATGACAGATCATCAAGGAAGATGGACCGAGGATGACTCAGGAAGTGGAAAAATCGAACATTA
This sequence comes from Picea engelmannii, assembly GCA_009831015.1. Taxonomy (NCBI): domain Eukaryota; kingdom Viridiplantae; phylum Streptophyta; class Pinopsida; order Pinales; family Pinaceae; genus Picea; species Picea engelmannii. The sequence continues at coordinate 33,627 of ML852957.1, read as the reverse complement.
GATGCCTTGGATCACTGCAAGATAAAGAAGGAAAGACATATTGGTGAAGCCCAGAAAGAATGGGTCAAGTTGACCTAGGGTTGTAGACACCTGGGGTTTTGGTAATTAGGGTTTTTGACACATAGGTTTCAACTTGAGGCTTCCGGTGAGGGATTATAATGTATAAATAGAGGTTGAGAGGATCTAGGTTGGGGGGTATTGTGGATTTGTCTTGTTATTGATTATTGTTCATTGGGAGAATATTGTATTAGGGGTGAGAGAAGTGCTATGAAAGAGATCCTTTTGGTATTATAAGATCTTTAGCTAGGTGCGAAGATCAAGTCCTACAGTTGGGTGCGCAGGAAAGGGTAGAAGGAGAGAGAGAAGAGAAAGGATATGTTGTCCAAGAGTGCATATCAAAACTGTAAGCTTTATCTTAATATATCATAAGCACAGTTTTGTGGATGCATCCCTAGAGAGAGGGTGAACCACGTACATCTATTTTTGTGTGTGTGATTGATATGATTTGAGCTTTGTTGTTGTTATATTATTATCTTCATCATTGTATTAGATCATATTTATAGCTGTGAAGGATAGATCTAGCTAGTTGAATGGTAAATGCGTGTTATGTTGTTGTTGTAATAAGAACCACTTGATATTCCCCTGGTTGTAGACATCTGTGTCTTGCAACCCCCTCATAGCTGCTTCGGGTGAGATTGCATCTGCTTCACAGGTGTTTCCAGAAGGGCTAGTAGATAGGGCTTTTTGATTCACTCTTGGAGTTGAACCCTAGGTATGCCCCTGTGCCAACAAATGGTTTCATTGTCGGGACAGGAATATTTTTAAGGGAATGTCAAGGTGGTTCCCGTCGAATACAGATATTTAGAAGTGGATAGAGGACCAAGAGAAGGACTTTGTTGAAGCCCGGAACAAGAACCCTAAAATAAGCACTAAATATTGGCTACAAAGACACATCTTCACCGACATTCACGAGATCTTCTTTGGAGGAATCCATCAGGAGCTACACGAGTGGTTGGCCAGGTTAGTTGACACACAGTTTGAAATTAGATCTAGACCTCCTGTGGTTTGGACACCAGCAATGATCCAGAAGGTCAAGAGAGTCGACAATGTTGTATCTAGAGCAATAGATCACTAGTTTAATACTACCATTGGAGGGTATATCACCGAGTTTGTTGTTGACATAACAGAATCATATAGCCAAGCCGAGAGATACTTTTTCAAAGGACCCAGAGGAAACCTTTTGCATTTCCTGAAGCTAAGAATCAAGATGCTCTTGCATGAAAACCACATCTTGAATATACAGTGGATTGATCGGACGTGAAAAGGATAATGTTCAAGATCTCGAACAATGACAGTGACACAGAAGCAGGACATATGCGTAGTGGGAAAGTATTTTGAGGAGTTCGCCTTAAGAACTTGTTTAATCAAAACTACGGGGAAGAGGGTTTCTATAGTGGAGAAAAGGTATATCTAACTGATGAAGAGCATCTAGAGCCCACCAGAACATAAGAAGGGGAAGCTGAAGAACTATGCAAAAATGAGCTAGAAACCTCAATAATTGCATGAACTACTGAAGAAAGTAATGTTAATCCTCTTGTTGTCCCAATAATACATAGAAATCAGAATAGTCAGAACCACCAGAGTCTTCAGAGTATTGTTACTAGTAGCTCAGTATCTACTCAGATAAGAACCCTAGTCAACACTATGGTCGATGAAATGAGACTCCCTGTCTTTAGAGGAGATGGATCTGAAGATCCAGATCAACATTGGTTTCTGTGTGAGGTCATATGGAATATTAAAAGTATCAATGATGAAGCCATCAAGAGAACCCAGTTTAGCACTACGCCAAGGGACCGCACACTGAGATGGTACATGAAACTTGTCCAAGGACTGGCATAGCCTAAACCCCTAAATGAGATCAAGAATGCACTGATTGCAGAGTTTAAGAAACCTAAATCACAGTCACAATGTACTATGGAACTAAAGAGATTAAACAAAGGTAGTAGAACCTCTTTGGGAGTTCGACCAAAGATTCAAGACCCTGACAAGACGATTAACTTTCCATATCCTCGATGAATAGAACAAAGAATGGTTCATCATTGCTTTGTTACCACACATAAGGATCCCTCTAATGTAGCAGAAGATTGCATCTCGGGTAAAATATTTGGATATCTCCATGAAGCTTGAATCAACACCAATGGGAGAATCTAGCTCGGGCATTAGCCAGATCATGAGCCAGCTAACTAGTTTGCCTTTACAAGTTGAGGATATGAAGAAAGATAAGGGAAAAGACAAAAGGGAAGATATATGGTGTGTAAGATGTAGATTTGAAGGCTATGATAAGGAACACTATCCCTTATTTCATGAGTACTTGGAATCAGGGGCACTATACCCCTTAAAGCAAGTTAACCTACCCTAGTGTAATGTATGCAAAAATAGGCATCGCCCAGGTGAGTGCTACTACATGCAGAAGTATGTCCAGACACCCGCAAACTTGTATTGTACATTCTGTAAATCATTGGGGCATGATGATCAGGATTGTAGAGCTTATGATCTCATGCATGAAAGGTCAAAAGACATATACAAGATTCAAGGTGAAGTACAACAAGAGGGAGACTCTTCGTAGTACAACTCTCCAGGGAGAGGAAATTTCACTCCTTGTGGTGGCTACAGAGGATGAGGAGGAGGAGGAGGTATGGCTCGAGGCTGAGGACAAATAATTTGTTACAACTGTGCGCAGCCAGGACATTTAGCAAGGGATTGTCAGAATCTCTGCACAACCTATAGTTACTATAAATCCTTTGAGCATGTCATAGAGAAATACCCTAAGCTGCTGGCTAAACTTCGGGAAAGATGAGGACCCCAATAGAACCCACAAGTACAACTGATATATGTTGAACCTCACAGAGAAAACCCTAGAGTCGTTGTTATTACTCGAGGAGGAACTGCTACAGGAGAAGAGAGAGCAGCCTAAGGAAATACTGAAAATGACCACGGAGTCAGGAAGGCTATGGACAAGACCCCAACGTTTGATGCTAAGAAAGAAGGATAGATATTCAAGGAGGCAAGGAAAGAATTCAAAGGAGATCAAGGATCTTCATCAAAGAGACAACCAGAAATCAAAGAATATGGCATGCTTCAGGCATTTGATCTGTCTGCATCACCAACAAAAGGGAAAGAGGTAAGCAAACTCATGGAATTCTTGTACACTTGTGTTAAGTTGATTCAAGATAAAGGCATTGTACAAGAATTAAAAGATTTGATCAAACGGTATGAACTAGGAAAAATAGGCCCCTTACTGAATAGTGTAGTGCACCAAATTGGAAAAAGGAGAAGCACAAATAAAGAATTACACTTGAATGCTCAGATAGGAGAGTATGAGATAGACTATGTGATCCTCGACTTAGGGTTAGAGGTCAATGTCATGACGAAGCATACTTGGGCATTGATGGGAAAACCCAAGTTGATATATTTCCCTATCAGGCTTCACATGGCTAATCAGCAAGTTGTCATCCCAATTCAATGATTAGAGCATGTCCCAATGGACATCGATGGAGTAAGAACCTTTGCATATTTTGATGTATTTGAAATTGTTGATGATAGCTGCCCTTACCCTGCATTATTTGGAAATGATTGGGCCCTTAACAATTCCATTGTTGTTGATCTAAAGAAAAGACACATGACATTTGATAAAGCTGGCCTTAGGGGCGTTGCACCTTTAGATATAGATGAGGGTCCATGATACACAGAACCTATCAGAGATCATGATCATGCATTTGATCTGGAAAACATCTACAAATTAACAACCAGACAGCAAGATTATATCAACCCTACAGCTGACGAGAATCTGAGTTGGCGAAGTGACAATACAAGTTCATTCGACTTAGAAGAAGCGTTGAATAACTAGCAGAACCAGATGTACTAAGTATCTACAAGAAAATGTGCTAGGATAACTAGAGAAGTTCATTGGATTGGCACAATAGTGAGTAATCTACCCACATTTGATGGGTTGAACCCCTTAGAAAACTTCTTATCAGAATTTGAGACAAGTGTACCAACACAACAAATGTTGTTGGCAATGTATGAGGCCATGAAATCCATACCAGTAAGATGGTGGGGGACACATAAAAGAAATATTACAAACTGGATACAATGTCGAACCTTGATGACAGCGCGGTTTTTAGCACAAGTAGGAAGTTGTGAAGCATGGTACATAGTTCAAATCTGCCCAAAGGACCATGTACGAAGCTGGGAAGAGGCCTGGAGTGACATTCCTAGAGAACAATGGGTACACAGATTCATCAATACACTGTATACCACCCCGATTAACTGGTACCTTCAAGTGGAGCTGCGCCTTGTCACTTCAAAATGGGAAGGTATGATCCAAAATTTTATAACCACCTTTTTGTTTGACAGTGAATCTCCTTCTATAGATCAAGCACTACAAATGGTGAGACAGAAAGTATTTGAGGAGGCATCTGGCCTCCCTTTGGAGAAAGAAGAGGATGAATGGACTATGCCCCTCCAGAAAATGCAGACCTGCTACAACATCAATGCCGACGAAGATGATGATCCAAGGAAGGTGAATATCGCAAGTAGAAGGTCAGAGAGATGTGGAAGGACTAGGATTTGAACTTCCATTCATTGGACAATCGATAAAGATAAAGAAAGTAAATATCAGGACAGAGGAGACACCAAAACTTGCCAATGTCGGAGATTACTGGGACATTGCTACTACTGACAAAATCACAGAATTACTGCATGAGTATCAGGACTTGTTCTCGACCAAGTTCACTGATATGAAGGGAATCAAAGGACCTATGGGTGAAATGAGAATATATTTGAAACCAGATGGGAAGCCAGTCAAGCAAAGACCCTACATATTGAACCCGAAATATAAGGAAAAAGTAAAGATTGAGCTCGACAGAATGCTGGAAGCAGGGATTATTAAACCTTTTGAAGAATCAAAGTGGATTAGCCCCATGGTAGTGCAAGATAAGAAGACAGGTGAGATCAGGATTTGTGTAGATCTCAGGAAGCTGAGTGATGTTTGTCTACATGATCCTTTCCCTACACCTTTCACAGACGAAGTGTTGGATAACTTAGGAGGCCAAGAAGTATATTCTTTTACAGATGGGTTTTCAGGATACCATCAGATCTGCATCGCCAAGGAGGACCGACATCAGACCATGTTTTCCACAGAGTGGGGATCCTACCAATATACAATAATGCCATTTGGACTAAAGAATTCCCCAGCCATCTTTTCCAGGGTGGTGGTTGAAGCTTTCAAAGAATTTTTGCATAAGTTTTTAGAAGCATACTTTGATGACTGGACAATTTTTAGTTTGTTGAAAAATCGTATTGAATGTCTAAGACTAATGATGGATAAATGTAGGCAGTGTCAAATTGCTTTGAATTTGAATAAGTGAATCTTATTCTCACCATTTGGAGTATTATTAGGTCATATTGTATGTAAGCAAGGATTGTTGGTGGATCCATCCAAAATTGCAATTATAGTTGATTTACCACCACCTACATCAATCAAACAACTGCACACTGCACTAGGGATATTACAGGAAATTTATCAAAGAATATGCTCAGATTACTGCACCATGGAGAAGTTATTAAAGAAAGATTGTCATTTTGGTTGGATAGACGAATGCCAGCAGAGCTTCGACAGAATGAAACAAAAGATGGTGGTTGCACCCATCCTAGTCTTTCTAGACTGGAGCAAGGAATTTCATGTGCATGTTGATGCATTTTCTATTGCATTAGGAGCAGTACTAGCACAACCTGGAGAAGGGGAAATTAACCATCCATTAGCATTTTCCAACAGAAAACTGTCTACAGCTGAAATCAATTACACTACTACAGAGAGAGAGGGATTAGCCATGGTGTATGCATTGCAGAAATTTCGACACTACTTGTTGGGAGGACACTTTAAAATCTTTACTGATCACTGCACGTTGAAGTACCTAGTCAACAAGCCAGTGTTGGGGGGGAGAATCTGTAGATGGCTTCTCCTGTTTCAAGAATATGATTTTGAGATCATAGTCAGGAAGAATAAATAAGGGCCCAGACCACCTGTCGAGGTTGGAGCATGGAGAAGAACCTACCAGTCTAGAGGATACACTATTGGATTCACAACTGCTCTCCATTAGAAATATTGATGACCACTTCGTAGACATAGTCCAGTTCCTGTCAACGGGAATGGCTTCAGCCGAGTACATAATTCCACAGAAGAAATAGATAGTGGTGCGCGCTGCATATTTTTCACTGATAGTTGGTCAACTATATAAAATGGGACCTGATGAGATCCTAAGAAGATGTGTGATGGAGGCAGAACACCCTATCATCCTCGAAGAATCTCATGAAGGCATTGCAGGAGGACATTATGCAGGAAAAGCAACTGCATAGAAGGTTCTATGAGTTGTCCTTTAGTGGCCTACATTACACAGAGATGCTAAAGAATATGCCAGAGCATGCAATGTATGTCAATGAGTTGGAAAACCATCCCAAAGAGATGAGACTCAATTAGCACCACAGATGACCCTACAAGCATTTGAAAAATGGTCCATTGACTTCATGGGGCCTATAAACCCACCAAGGCAGCGCACTGGAGTAAGGTATATTATCACTGTGATAGAATACCTAACTGGATGGGTCGATGCAAGAGAAGTCAAGGACTGTTGTGCAGCTACAACTGCACGTTTTATATTTGATGACATAATAGCCAGGTTTGGATGACCTAAGATCCTTATGAGTGATCAAGGTACACACTTCATCAATAAGACAGTTGAAGCCCTGACTAAAGAATTTGCATTCCACCATCAGAAGAGTACACCTTATCATCCACAAGCAAATGGAATGGTTGAAGCATTCAACAAGATCTTGGAGACAACATTGACAAAGATTTGCAGTGTGAACAGGGATGACTAGGATTTAAGAGTACCAGCAGTACTCTGGGCTTATAGAACCACTTGCAAGAAATTAACAATGCATACCCCTTTCAAGTTGGTTTATGGTCTTGAAGTTTTTTTCCCAATGGAGTACTTGGTACCAAGCTTAAGAATTGTTGCATTTACAGACATGGATAATACTGGTGCTATTCATAAGAGGCTAGAATAGTTGGTCGAACTAGAAGAAGACATATTCATTGCAGGCTTCCATTAGAAAATTCAGAAGGAACGAGAAAAGGCCTATCATGACCAACACATCAAGAAGAAGATATTTAGGTAAGGTGATTTAGTACTGGTATATGATAGTAAGTTTATCAAACACCCTAGGAAGTTCAGAATGCATTGGCTAGGACCATATGAGATTGCCTATGTTATAGGAGGAGGAGTTGCGCAGCTGAAGACATTGAAAGGAGACTGGAAGGAAGGCTTGGTAAATGGGAGACAGTTGAAGTTGTACTATGACAACCAACTGCCTCACAGTTCTCACTAAAATCAAGAAGACAAGGGTCCAAGTACTAGGCGCAGTTGAAACTGGGTACCAGACATAGAAAAGACAGTCTTCACAAGGATGGAAAGGAGGCATAAATTAGAAAGAAAGGGTTGCACTGTGCAGTCGAAATTCAAAGTAAAACAAGAGGAGCATATATCAAGTGCCTCGGGATGAGTCACAGGTGAGTGTTGGGGGCTTATTGGCCCTTGGTTATGGAAGGAAGCAAAGAACAAGAAATAAAAGGTAAAAAGCGAGCTTCATGGGAGATATTGTGACTATCACTGGGGCCAAGTGAGCAAAAGAACATAAAAGATGGAGTGAAGTGCGGAAAAGCAAGTCGTTGGATGAGGATATCAAGGATGACAGATCAACAAGGAAGATGGACCGAGGATGACTCAATAAGTGGAAAAGGACAACATTAGATGCCTTGGATCAGGGTGATGAAGAAGGAAAGACGGGTTGGCGAAGCCTAGAAAGAATGGGTCAAGTTGACCTAGGGTTGTAGACACCTAGGGTTTTGGTAATTAGGGTTTTTGACACCTAGGTTTCGACCTGAGGTTGTCGGTGAGGGATTATAATGTATAAATAGGGGTCGAGAGGACCTAGGTCAAGGGGGTACTGTGGCTTTGTCTTGTTATTTATTATTATTCATTGGGAGAATATTGTAATAGGGGTGAGAGAAGTGTTGTGAGAGAGATCCTTCTGGTATTGTAATATCTTCAGCAGGGTGTGAAGATCAAGTCTTGCAGCTGGGTGCGCAGGAAAGGGGAGAAGGAGAGAGAGAAGAGAAAGGATTTGTTGGCCAAGAGTGCAGATCAGAACTGTAAGCTTTATCTTAATATATCATAAGAACAGTTCTATGGATGTAGCCCTAGAGAGAGGGTGAACCATGTACATATGTTGTTGTGTGTGTGATTGATATGCTTTGAGCTATGTTGTTGTTATATTGTTATCTGCATCATTGTATTAGATCAGATCTATAGCTATGAAGGATAGATCTAGCTAGTTGAATGGTAAATGCATGTTATGTTGTTGTTGTAATAAGAACCACTTGATATTTCCCTGGTTGTAGACATCTCTATCCTGCAATCCCCTCATAGCAGCTTCGAGTGAGACTGCATCTGCTTCGCAAGTGTTGTCTGAAGGGCTAGTAGCTAGGGCTTGTTGGTGCGCCCTTGGAGCAGAACCCTAGGTCTGCCCCTGTGCCAAAAATACCTTTCCAACGGGCTATCGTGCACCTAAAAAGGAGATCATATGCAAAATTTATGACCCCCGTAAGTTGATGTACTAACTTACCCAAACGGGGACCACATGAATTTTGTCGCTTCATCTCCTAGTGTTAAGTTTTTGGATGTCTAAGGTTTTTGACATTCCTGTTTATTGTGAAAATTCCTTCAGGGCCTCATTGTAATCATCTTCTTGTGAATGCAAGTAGTTGCCACATCTCTTCTCAGAGATAAGATGCCACCATTCTAGGGATTCTTTCACTCTATATTTTTATAGTCTCTGTACATTTGTTTAATTAATAGAAATCGTGTATTACTTTATCTCTGCGTTTATGGTTGCATCTATGATACATTTATGTTATATTATTGGATATCCATGACATCTCTGTGCATTTCTTTATTATATCTTCACTCTCATTTCATGTCGAAAATAATCTAGATGAGTGGTATCAGAGCAAGATGCTCTTGATCGTGTTCTCAGTACATGTCCCCAACGAGTTATGAGTATAGCAAGTTGGGTCTCGATCTTGTCTCTCTTGAAGACAATTGCTCTCACACTCCCAAGAAACCCTCTATGTCTAAATAAAATAAAAACAATGGAGCAGATGATTCTATCAATTTGTTGCTTGAGAAAGCTCTCACGCGACAGAGGGGCAAAATGATGGAGAATTTTCCCCACATCCTTCAATGCTTGCTGATAGAAATAGGTGCATCCTCATCAAACAACCACTATGGAAGCACCTCTCCTTCAAGGTACAGGTTAATTTTGATATTCCCATATTTCAAGGTTGGATAGATGTGGATGCCCTAGATAAATGGTTAAATCTACTTGAAGGTTATTTCTATGTTCATAATTTTTCCAAAAGAGAAAAGATCACCTTCACGCTCCTTAAGTCTCTCACCCATGTCAAACATTGGTGGGAAACTTACTAGGAGAAAAGTTCCACAGAGGAGTCTGGAATATATGGGGTCGAGCCCACTTGGGATTATTTTGTGGATGCGATAAAGGAACAGTATTACCCTGTGGGAAACTATGAGGACTAGTACATGAGATGGACCACACTGCGACAAGAGAGGGGCCAATCAGTTTCATAGTTCACCGATACCTTCCATACCTTGCATACCAATATGGGTATCAAAGAATCTGAGTGACATTTGGCTCTGAAATACTACGGGGATCTACACAGATACATCCAAACTGAAATGGATTTTCTGGATATCTCATCACTTGGTGTTGCATATCAATATGTTGTTAAAATTGAGCAGAAATTTAGGCACCAAAACAAACGAGAGTTCGAATATGGAAATATGCAACAACCAAAGTATGAGAAAGACGACCCCAACAAACAACTTCTAGAAAACCAGTCTAAGCCACAGGAAAAGAAGGGTCATGGGAAGACAAAGAAGGACATCGAAAAATGGTACCATTTCCACAAAATCCCCTGGCACAACACTAATTAATGTTGCTTAAAATAGTCATTGGTGGCCGAGATCAAAGACAAGGATCCGAACCCTGATTCAAAATCTTATTCTGAAAATTCTGATAAAAGACAGATCATCAACATAGACCACACTGCTATTGTCATGACCATAACAATTCAACTAGAAGAACCAATGGATCCTGAAGAGGGGGAGCGCCTTTTTCATTCACAGATTTGGGTGAAGGGGACATCAATGCATTTTATTGTTGATAGCATAAGCCAGAAGAACCTCATCTCAGTAGAGGTCGTCAAATAGTTGGGATTGTCAACAACACCACACCTGTAGCCATACAACATCGGGTGGCTTCGCTAAGGATGAGATATTTGTGTCAGCCAGCAGTGTCGATTTTCATATGGCATCCAACCCTTCAAGGATGAGGTATTATGTGATGTTTCCTCACTGGATGTATGTGGTGTTCTCTTGGGCCAACCATATATGTGGAAACACCATGTTGTTTATGAGTCTCGACCCCGTAGTTTCATTCTTTCTCTAGGGGTTCATCTATACAGAATACCAGAGGTAGTTCCGACTATTGTTCCACCAGAGGTAGTATCTCATACTAAAAAATTAATCTTCTTCACAATCTGTTCAAAAGGTGAATAGAAGGACACTACAACCACTACAGCCTCACCCCAAGCACCTTCTATCCAACAAAAGCAGGTCGAAAAGGTTGCAGCAAAGTGAAAATATTCCTTCTGCACATAGTCCTCTCATGTATCTTGACTTGTTGAATAGAGTGATCCCCTCCAGCGACAGGGTCATGATAGTCTTCCACAAACTGAGCAGCGCGACATCTCCAGCAAGACAAGTAGTTCACCAAGATTCAGATTCAACAAACACTTCCCTCTCTCCCCCGAGAACTCAACATAATGGATACCATTGCTTCCTAAGGAGGGAGGATTGATCCAGGTGGATATCGATGGCCACCCACCTTTTCCAACTCGCTCAAAACAGTTTTCTGGCAATTTATTATTTTTAGCATTTTTTAACTTCCAGGGCCATTTTGAGGGCCTAAATGAAGGTTTTTCTAGATATATCTTCTCAATGATATTTGAAGGCTCTATTTATCCCCCAAAATGAATCTCCTTGATGATACCTTTCCAACGAGCTATCGTACGCCTAAAATGGAGAACGTATGAAAAAGTTATGACCCCGGGAAGTTGATGTACTAACTTACCCAAACGAGGCCCACATGACTTTTGGCGCTTCATCTCCTAGGGTTAGGTTTTTGGATGTCTAGGGTTTTTTACATTCCTGTTTATTGTGAAAATTCTTTCAAAGCCTCATTGTAATCATCTTCTTGTGAATGCAAGTAGCCATCACATCTCTTCTCAGAGATAAGTTGTCACCATTCTAGCAAGTCTTTCACTCTGTATTTTTACAGTCTTTGTACATTTCTTTCATTAATAGAAATTGTGTATTATTGTATCTCTGTGTTTATGGTTTCATCTATAATACATTTTTTTTATAATATTGGATATCCACGATATCTCTGTGCATTTCTTTATTATATCTCTGCTCTCATTTCATGTCGAAAATAATCTGGATTAGTGGTATCATAGCAGGCTACTCTTGATCATTTTCTTAGTACATGTCCCCGACTAGGTCTTAGTATAGGAAGTTGGGTCTCGAGCTTGTTTCTCTTGAATAAAATCGCTCTCACACGCCCAAGAAAACCTCCATGGCGGAAGAAAAGAAAAATGATGGAGCAAATGATTCTATCAATTTGTTGTTTGAGCAAGCTCTCACACGACAGAGGGACAAAATGATGGAGAATTTTTCCCACATACTTCAACGCTTGTCGATAGAAATGGATACATATTCATCAAACAACCACTATGGAAGCACCTCTCCTTTCAAGGTACATGTTAATTTTGATATTCCTGTATTTGAAGGTTAGATAGATGTGAATGCCCTAGACAAATGGTTAAATCTGCTTGAAGGTTATTTATTTGTTCACAATGTTTCCGACAGAGAAAAGATCACCTTCGCTCTCCTTAAGGCTCTCCGCCATGTCAAACATTGGTGGGAAACTTACTGGGAGAAAATTTCCATGGAGGAGTCTGGAATATATGGGTTCAAGCCCACTTGGGATTTTTTTGTGGATGTGGTAAAGGAACAATATTACCCTGTTGGAAACTATGAGGACCATTACATGAGATGGACCACACTGCGAAAAGAGAGGGGATAATCAGTTTCAAAGTTCACTAATACCTTCCATGCCTTGCATACCAAGCTGGGTATCAAAGACTCCGAGTGACATTTGGTTATGAAATAACACGGGGCTCTACACAGATACATCCAAACTGAAGTGGATTTTCTAGATATCTCATCACTCGATGTTGCGTATTGATATGTTGTTAAAATCGAGAATAAATTTAGGCACCAAAACAAACTGGAGTTCAGATCTAAAAATACGCAACAACCAAAGTATGAGAAAGATGACCTAAACAAATAGCTTCCAGAAAACTAGTCTAAGCCACAGGAAAAGAAGGGTCATAGGAAGACGAAGAAGGACACTGAAAAATGGTGCAATTTCCACAAAATCCCCTAGCACAACATCGATGAATGTCGCTCAAAATAATCATTGGTGGCCGAGATCAAAGACAAGGAGCCGAACCTTGATTCAGAATATAATTCTAAAAATACTGGTAAAAGACATATCATCGACGTAGACGCCACTGCTATTGTCGTGACCACAACAATTCAACCAAAAGAACCAACAGATCCTGAAGAGGGGGAGGACCTTTTTCATTCACAGATGTGGGTGAAGGGGACCCTGCTACATTTATTGTTGATAGTGGAAGCCAGAAGAACCTCATCTCAGTAGAGGTCATCAAACAGTTGGGATTGTCGAGAACACCACACCCGCAACCATAAAACATTGGGTGGCTTTGCCAAGGATGAGATCTCTGTGTCATCTAGCAGTGTAGATTGTCATACGGAATCCAACCCTTCAAAGATGAGGTATTATGTGATGTTGGCCCACTTGATGTCAGCGATGTTCTCTTGGGCCAGCCATATATGTGGAAACGCCATGATGTTTATGAGTCTTAACCCTGTAGTGTCATTTTTTCTCTCAGGGGTCATCTCTACAGAATACCAGAGGTATTTTTTACTATTGTTCCACCTAAAAAGTGCCACAAGGTAGTATCTCATACTGTAAAATTTAGCTTCTTCACAATCTGTTCAAAAGGTGAACTGAAGGACAATGCAACCACTACAGCCTTGCCCCAAGCACCTTCTGTCCAACAGAAGCACGTCGACAAGGTTGCAGCAAAGTGCAAAGATTCCTTTTGCACACATTCCTCTCATGTAGCTTGACTTGTTGAACAGACTCAACCCCTTCAGCAATAGGGTCGTGATAGCCTGTTGAGCACTCAACACACCCTAAAAATTATGTGTCAAATTTTACTTTTTGGGTACCACTTGATCTCTTGCAATGTCTATTTCTACTTCAGTATGAAAATTGTTTCCTTTGCTTATCATCTTGTATCTCATTAAAGTCTTTTAAAAGCTTTCTTGAACATGTGAAAATCACCATAACTTAAAAAAAAAAAAACATTTGGTTAAAGAAACGATAGTCGAAGATTTACCTCGACGCGCTTGAGAAATTCGGCATCGAGAAGATTTTGAGGTGACAAGACCTGCTCGAGAAAACCAATATAGTCGACCATCAATCTTCAATGGTGTCGACAGACGAAAGTCTCTCATTTCATGACAGGCATCATCGAGGATATTGTCGATGACCGATCCCTTAGGCATCGATGAACGATTAAAAGAGTAAGTTCCCATGAATATTGCAATGATATCATCGATCAACGACTTCTGAAATGTTTTCGGCATCGGGGGTTTTCAAGGATGATAACACAAAAGGAAACCATGCAATGAGTTTAATGCCGAAAAACCAACCGCCAATATTTTTCAGCGTCAACAATCCCAAGTCTAACTAAAGCACTCGACTTTAGAAAAGACATGACTCTGACTAAGATATATAGCCAAGCCATCGGTCCTCTATTTCCACTTGTCGTTTCCCAAGTGATTGGACGTACTATATAATTTTTCCTTGAGTTGTTACTAGCTCCCATGACACACGTCACATCCCAAACCAATTTTTCCATGTCAGCATCATAAGATGAAACTCGTCGGTGTTGGAATTTTTCTTGGGAGGATACCAACAGAAACACGCCTAAGGATATCATCGATTCCCGATCTCTCCCTTAATAAATGTGATGTGATGGGACATTTTAGTTCTGAAATACACAAGATATGATGCATTTAAAGGGTTAATTAATTCCAGGAGCTTGCATTAGTTGATAATTCATAAGAAAATCAAAAGGACCATATGATCATGCTAATACAATGCATCTCCCTCCACGCCTCCACTGTCAACCCATGTAGAATTTATTTGCAAAGATTCCACGGTAGGTTGTTTTGAATTTCACCCATTACTTGTATTAACTAGTTGATACGACTGGTAGGATCTCTCCCGTTATATTCTTTTGAGTCGTTGTAAACAAGTTTATTTTGTGCCCAAATAAGTTTGGAGCATCCAGAGGAGCGAGATAAGCAATCTGGGGTGAGCTTCTGAGGTTCAATGAGTATTAAACAACAACTTAGCAAGTGTTACAGGTATGCACCGACTTATGGATGTTTAACGCTTTATCTCATACATTTTTATTCAGCGGTACTCTGTACACATTCCTAAAGGATCATTTTTTTGGTTGCGGGAACGATGCCTCCAAAGAAACCTACCACCAGGAAATCCCCAATAGAACCAAAGCTACAAGAACCAGAGGTGGGAGAGGGTTCCTCCCCAGTGGTTGCTAGACAATTGGAATTTTCTCCAAATCCAAATATTCATGATATCTCTATGCATTTATTTATTATATCTTTGTTCTCATTTTGTGCCGAAAATAATCTAGATCACACCATGAAATCTTTGTTTGAATCTGCAATCCTTAAGATTGGAGCATAGGTTAACAGTTGCTTCAATTGCTGGAATATTTTCTCACAATCCTCTGTCCATTGAAACTTCTTCTCCTTCCTTTGAAAGGAAGTGATAGGGTGAGCTATCCTCGAGAAACCTGTGATAAGCCTTCTGTAGTAACCAACTATACCCATAAAGAATATGACTTCCCTCGCATTCTTTGGCACTGATCATTCTCTAATGGATTCAATCTTCTCAGGGTCTACAACTATCCTATCTTTCGAGATAATATGCCCCAAGTAATGGATCTACTTCTGATAAAACGAGCATTTGCTCAACTTGGCATACAATTGGTGCTCTCTTAGTACCTGCAACACCATCCTCAGATGTTGTTCATGCTCTTCCTCCGACTTGGAATACACCAGAATGTCATCCAGGAAGACTATGACAAACTTGTCTAGATAGTCCTTGAATACACCATTCATCAGACACATAAAAACAACGAGTGTGTTCGACAACCCAAACGGCACCACTGTGAACTCGTAATGACCATACAATGTTCTAAAGGAGGTCTTGTTGATGTCTTCACCCTTTATCCTTACTTGGTGATATCCCGACCTGAGGTCTATCTTCAAAAATATCTTCACATCCTTCAACTGATCGAAGAGGTCATAGATCCTCAACAGAGGATATTTGTTCTTTACAATCACTTTGTTCAATTGTCTGAAATCGATACACAATCTCAACGTTTTGTCCTTCTTCTTCACGAACAGGACCGGGGCTCCCCAAGGTGACACACTTGGGTGTATGTGCCCCTTCTTCAGAAGCTCTTCAAGTTGCAATTGAAACTCTTTCAACTCTAGCGTACTCATTATGTAAGGATCTTTCGACACTAGAGTTGCTCCAAGCATCAAGTTTACAGAGAAGTCAATATCTCTCTTCGAGGGTAATCTGGGTACCTCTTGAAATGCATCTTCAAACTCCTTTAGCACCACATGATCTCCAATACTTAATACCTTATCCTTAGGTGTTTCCTCCACATGAGCTACAAATAATTGACAACTTTTTCTATAGCACTTCTCTAGCTGCATTGATGAGATTTCTCTGATAGCAACAACTCTGGGAATTCCTTGATCTATTTTCCGATTCCCTTCCTCATCCAGGCAAGTGAATGCCTTGATACGACAGTCCAAGATGGCATGGTGTTGGTCCAACCAATCCATCCCAATTAGACAGTCATAAGACCCTAAATGTAGAACATTCAATTCAGCCTTTGTGCCCAGTCCCTTCATATCCACTGGACAGGACTTAACTAACTTAGTGACTTTTCTCTTGGTTCCTATAGCCAGCGACACTAACCAAGACTTTTCATGTTTGATTCTTGACAAAACTTTCCACCACTCTAGGATATATATAACTATGGCTAGCCCCTGTATCAATTAAAATAGTAAATGTTTGGTTGTTAATCATACCTTCTACTTCAATCATGTGTGATTGAAATTTAGTTTGCTTGTTGTTTAGGGCTGCATAGATCCTTGGCATTCTACTGCCCATGTCCTCCATTATTTCAACTTGTTGAACATTATGGACAACTCTCAATTTTTCATTTTTGTAGGGACAATCTCTATACTTATGGTTTCCCTAACAGCCCCAACACTGAATGGGCGTCTGTCTCGGCCTTTGTTCCCCTATTTCGTCCATTCTCAACTCTCTAAATGATGGCTATCCTTGAGGAATATTTCTGAAAAGGGGAGGTTTGTTTCCCTTCTACCTCTGCTCTTTCTTGAACTTCCTTTGGTCATCCCAAGCCTTCCGAAAGGTAGGCTTTTCTCTTTGTTGCTAATATAAGCATTTGTCTCTTCTTAACATTTCTTCCATGGTATTAGGGTCATCATATTGGATCTTGTCACCGATGGAAGGTGGCAGTCCACTCAGATACATTTGAATCTTGATAGTTTCTTCTTTGATGAACGGAACATACTTCAACAATTCCAAAAACCTAAGGTCATACTCATCAATGGTCATTCTACCTAGCTTGAGTTCAAAGAACTCCTTCATCTTTCTGTCATAATATCTCTTAGTCAAATACTTCTTCTTGAAATACCTCTTGAATTCTTTCCAAGTGATATATTTCTCTCTAATGTGTTGCACTTGCACAAGTTGATCCCACCACATGGATGCTTTTCCTTTCAGTTTATATATCGCAATTATTCCTTCTACATGAGAGGAATAATTATGTAGTTGGAAGTATTTCCTCATACCAAGCAACCATGTTTCGGCATCTTCCTCCTTCTGATGTTCTCCATCAAACATAGGAGGCTTAATCTTGTTCATCTCTCCCTTCAATTCATCCACTCTAGATCTCCTATGCTTTCTGGTAGGATATGGGCTTGAACTATTGTGTGTCCTTCTCTTGGAGCAACCTTGGGAGTGATGATGGTGTCTACACACACTCCTTGACCTTATTCCCTCAAAATTTTGGTGACTCCCTATTCTGCTCGAATCATTCTCCTTATCCAACTTCTTTTCTATTCTCTCCAAACTCTTTAACAACTTTATGTTGAATTCTCCTTGTTTTTCCTGAGCTTTTCTTATCTTTCTACTATCTACTCGGTGAGTTTGGGCATATTTTTGCAATCCTTCAATGATATTTCTTATGTTTCCTTCCTTATCTATCTCTTCTCCATGGCCATTGGAGTTTGATCCTTCAACCCCCAAATGAACATCCATTCCTTTTGCTTCGTCTTCAGAACTAGAAACAGTCCATGCCCTTTCCATTTCTTTTGCGCTCAATGGCAATTCTATTCAATTTTGGTGCTTGTTGAACTTTTTCATCACAATGTGAAAACAACCGAAATTTGTCAAGTCATTAATCCTTAACAAATCTTGCAGCATTCATAAACAACTTGATTCAATAAAATGTTTATTTTCCATGAATTTTCTGAGCTTTTCTCGGCTCTGTAGTGCACTCGGGCCTTATCCCTTTTTCTCTCAATTTCCCAACCCACGCAACCATGGTTCGTGACCAAGCACTAGATCTCAAGGTTCTCTAATCGAAACTTTGAGGTTTCAGGATTTTAGTCCCGGAGGCTCTCACACTCGCTTCCCTCTCCAACTCCCGGCTTTCGAACTTTCGACCTTTCTAGCCACTAGGCCCACAACACAACTATCACCAACCACAGTGGTGACATGTGGTGTACTTAAGAAGGTCCATGTTACCTCAGGTGACGCCATCTGGACCCACTGCGTCTACTTTTTCTCCGGGTCCCACTGGCACGTGGCACACATCCCATGGGTCCACACCCATCCATGTGACGTTAGTCCAACCCACTACTTCAACTCTTCAGGATTTTGTGATTTCAAGCTTCGAGAGTTTGTGCATTAGCACATCCCACATCTCCTGACAACCAAACTCCTGAAATTACTCTCTGCTCTTCTGCTCGATCCAAGGGAAAGATATTTTTCCTAGATCTACGGTGTATATCTTCTCGAGACTTCAGAGTTTTGGGTTTCGGGGGTTTGTGCCTCAGCGCACCCCACTTTTCCCGACAGTTAAAATCCTGAAAGGATTCTTGAATATCCTCTCGGCACCTTCTCCAGATCTAACAGTCGTAAAGTTTTTTCCTTTCTTTTCGAACAGATCATGCAGTTCCAACACCCCAAGTGTTGAGCGCCCTCCCTCTTTGTGGTCAAATACCACACCGGCTACAGTTTTATTCTACCGCTACTTCTCCTAAGCTTCGTACATGACTTACTAACCCATTGGCACCTAGAAACATTCTAAGGTTTGAAATTAGTCCTCTAGACACAATTTCCTCTCGAAACCTTAGGTCCAAAGACCACTTATCTAGCCCATCTAGTCTCAGCGTTGAGACCTTGGGCTCTGATACCATATTGTAACAACCCCAACCATCAACCCACTTGTCGGGGTAATGCTACTGTGCATAAACATTCTCATACTTATATAGTATGCATTTAATTGAACTTAAATGGCTTAACAGAGTAAACATATAATTACTGGTAACATACAGAATTAATGGAATCAACAATAAATATCATCGTTGTGGAATACATGATAATATTACAAGCATCACAGACAAGCATTTTAATTGAAATTAAAACATGCATATACTTATCTTTGAAACTGTAGTAACTCCACTAACTATGTACAGACTTTCCATGAACCTCCCAACCTTAGACCTCATTGCCCATCACTCTCAACAGTGATTCACCCCCAAGCTGGGACTAAGCTCCACCCAAGGTAAGGGAATCCTAGACTAGACTAAAGTTACAAGAAAATTGCATAGAGTAATCAAAAGATTCTCCCCAGGAGCCTTCTTACGCCCACTACTCATGGACTCTCATTCCCCACATGCTTGTTGTTCCTGGGAGTATACACCTTCAAAAACACAGTCCATCGGTGCTTCACCTCCCTTCTAGGCCTCAGCAACAGGCTGGATCAAAAATTCTCAGAGCTCTGTAGCTGGTGTTGGACTCTCTCTAGAAGAAACCCACTCTCAGCAGACTCCCTCACCTGAAGAGAGTTGCTTACAAGCCTGACAACCTGTCTTTTCTACCACGGGCCTGACAACCCGGTTCTTCCACTAGTAACCAATTCAATTCTCGCAAGTTCAAGATAACAACAACGACGATAGCGTTTGGTCAACTCATAGGTGGCAGCAGCAACAAAAACTTTCGGCTAACTCATGGGTGACAGCAGCAACAGGAAAACGGGGAGTGTAAACAGGAAACAACAATAGGCCACTAAAACACAACACGGTTCAAGCAACACCCATTTGTAGGATGCATAACAAGAAATTCACATAGAGTTCGAACACAGACTCAACAATTCGAACAAAGGTGTATTGGTTCCTCAAGAAAACATCACAGGCTTCGGTTTTTAGAGTTGCGTGAGGCTTATAGAAATCAGACGCAAAGATCCCTCGGTTTAGACAATGGATGATAGAATGGAGAACCAACCCCCATCTCAACTCAATTCTTCAGTTAAATTGCATGTGCATGGGCTGACACATGTCGCCCATGAGGCTGTATGCGCTCCGTCAACATGCATTACCTCTTGCACACGTTCCCCCTTCCAGGAACTTAGGATAAAGACATACCTTTCACATAAATTTTGGAATAATAATAAATTATTATTCCTAAGGACTTAAGCCCCTAGGCTCAACACTTAGCCTCTATTTCCAACCTTTCAGCCCCTTTTCCCTTACCCACCTTGTGGAAGCTTAGTCCCCCATCACTCTTTCTTCATGATCGGTCTACACGCAACGATGTTTAATCTTTATTAATGTTCTACATATTACATATACAAAAACAGGCTCCTGGCCTTTGACACTTGGGCTCTCCAACCTAATAAACAAATAATCCCACCAGCTTATCAATACTTGTCTCACCAGCCTACAAAACATGATTTGTAATTCATAAACATGATTACAACAGGGCTCGTCCTTGGGGATATTACAAAAATTCTGTCAGAGTGTCCTGGATGGCAGAGGCCCCCCAAACTTCCCCTACAGAGATTGTAAAATTCATATCACCTTCTATAATCAAGTTTTCAAGGTCAAGCAAACCCCGAGCTTCTACCTTTTCCGAGAAAATATGTCTATCGAAACAAGGACCAAATAAATTGAGTAATTTAATCCTTTTATTGTTGTTTCGGCAAGTACCATACAATAAGATGCCACCACAACAAAGATAGGGGAATAAATCAAATTTGGTAGGGTCCCAAGCCATAACCAAACCCCTAAAGGTATCGAGTGATTTTACAGAGAAGGTGTGCCAGTTGGAGTGAAATTGATTTAAAAATAATTTGGCCTTTTTACTATAAACCAGGGTTTCATGTAGAAAGATGATGTCCAGAGATGAGTGTGAAAGAAGTCTTCTGAAGGAGGCAACTTTTAGGGGGGGGACCACCCCTCTGATGTTGAGGGAGAGCAATATCATGGCTTTTCTCTTGCTAGGGATTTCATGCCTCTAAGAGCCCCAATATCAGTTAGAGATTGTGAAGAAACCACAGTGTGTAAAGATGAAGTGCCCTCCTTTCCATGAGAACTACGAGTTTTGATCGGTGAGTGTTCAAAACCATGCCCTCTTGACCAAGTGTAGTCTTTTTCAAATTTTGATGATGAGGTCTCAGTGGGTCCCAAGCCTGTGTCAATGGCTGATAATTTGTGTAATGAATTACCCAGGAAGGTAGGCAAGGGTGTGGGGGATAAAACTTCTTTGTAAGATGGGATTAATGAATCTTAAACAACACCAAGTGTGTTATCACCAGGTTCAGATTCACTAGGTCCCGGCAAGCAATAGTACTCCTCCTATTCAAAGGGTTGATCAGTAGAACTCTCAATCACCAAAGAGAGAGATGTAATGTGTGAATCAATAATGGGCTCCCGCGCCACTAGAGGATGTTTAGAAGGTAAGGTTAAGGAAGGGGCAGGCAAGGTAGGTGTGAGTACCTCATCAAACTTGTAGGAGGAATGAGGGTTAGCCAGGGTGAGAGGTAAGTCAGAGGCAGGCATGGAACAAGTTGTAGTCTCGCCAGGTGGGGCAGATGTAATAAGGGTGGAAAGAGTATTAGAGTGGACAGGTGGATAAGGTAAAACGGGGTTAGGTGGGTTGTTGGATGGGCTGGGAAGCTGGTGTAAGGGAAGGGTTTCATAGTGATCTCTAGGATTGTCCCCCCAAGGGAAAGTTGTTGAGCCCAAAGTTGAGGAAGAGGAGTTATCTAAAAGGTCCTTTTTCCAGGTTGAGAGCGATAAAAAAGGATTCGGGTAGATGATTTTAAGCTTACTAGTGATGGAGTCCAGTCTAGCAATAACTCCATCTTCATGATAGTCTGGAATATTAACCTGTGTATTCACATCCGGGAAGTCCAAGTTGGAGGCTATCTCAAGCATAGTTTCCTTCGACAATTCATCTTCATGTGTGCCTGTGAAAGACTTTCTTAGGTGGCCTATATGTTTGTAAAGAGAACATTTGAAAGGAATGCCAAGATAATCTAGCTTATGACACATAGGATGTCCTCTCCAGACTATATCAAGAGTTTCAAGCATACCCTCATGTAAGTCTAGCTCTACTATAATCCTACTATAGAAGTTATCAACCATAACATGTGGTATTTTTTATGGTTTATAGGCATACACTAATAGGTTTCAACCAAACTAACCTCAAAGGTTATGCGACTTAATCTTCTATCTTTACCTCCTCTACATTGCTTCTAAGAAGCTATGACCATTCACTTACACCCAATAACTTGTTGACTTAATGGCTAGGGAGCAATGTTGGGCTCTAATGTCAAGGTGGTGTTTGATCAAAATAACCTTATAACTAAATAAAACATGGGAAATGTGCATCATATGTTTACCATACATATCATATGTTTACCATATACATCATATGGGAGGTGTGCATCATATGTTTACCATATATTTGGTTAAATACGTAGGGTTCATTAATATTTTTCGAATTGTTTCATGATAAAATAATAAAACTATGTAAATGGTCATCTCAATATACATCTAAGTCATTCGATGAACTCCAATGATTCGATGAAGGCTAATTTGTCTTTTTGCATTGCTTCGATGATGACTAATTTGTCTTTTTGCATTTTTTTGGCATGTATTAAGTGAATGGTTATTGTGATCTCACAAAGAGATAAATTCTTTCCTTTTTACAAAGTGTGGCAACAATTAAATGGATGAAAGAATTTGTTATGTAACACCAATATATAAATTTACATCAAATTACATAAGCAAATTTATGTTACTTGAAGTTATAGGCATTTACATCAACTATAAAGTTGATGTATTTTTAAAGGTCATGCGTACTTAAAGTTGTGTGGTCCATTTCATATTGATATTGATTTGATAGACGGATAAAAGTGTCACAAATATGATTTTTTTATATATATCCATGTTTATGTACATAACTTTCAAATGTGAAGCAATCAATTTGTTTGGCAATGATTTTGAGGTTTATAAGTGTTATGTTAATGACTTATGACTTGTCATTGGAAGAGTCAATCGATTTTTAAGCAGTCATTCAAATGTTATTACTAAACAACATCTTTGTAAAAAAAAAAAAATTAAGTTTACAATTTCTTATATATATAATAATAGCAGCAATTTTGTGGCTTAACTACTTTGTTTATTTAGAAATTATTATGTAAAAATAAAAATCTATATATACAATAATTATAAGATTTTTATATTCTTTTGATATTTAATTAAAAATTTTATATATAATAATTATAAGATTTTTATATTTTTTAGATATTTAATAACATTACAAATTTATTTTTTGTTATTTTTAATATCTTTGTTCTTTTGGGAGTTTGGGAACTAGTTGTGAACGTTCCCAATTGATTTGGAAATTTGGAAGCTTTTTGAGAGCTTCAACATCAAAGAAATGGGAGCTTTGGAAAGGGTTTCCTAAACAAAGAGCTTTAAATTAGAATTATATTAAATTAAAATGTAAATATATTTATTCCATTATTACAAATACATGAGGAGTTTAAGGTCTCTAACATGGAAGGATTTGTCTTGTGATCAACATGGAACAAAAAATCTCACCGTAAAGAGATAGGAGGCATAGCTTGTTATATTAGAAACAACATTTCTCCTCACATTCAACTTCATAAGATTGACCCTCTTAATCAATACATTTGGATAGAAATTTTAGACACCAATGCTAAGAAGATGTATATAACAATTTGTTATTTTGCACCTAATAATTCTACTTTTTATAAGAAAAATAACCTAGATAAAAATTGTCCCTATAATAATTTAGAACAAGATATTTATAATTTGAAAAATGAAGGTAATATCCTCCTGCTATGAGACTTTAATGCTAGGATTGCAACTAAACAAGCTACTCTTTTAAGTGATGACTCCAACCATAATCTTTTATGGCTAGATGAGGACCTTGTTTTATCTAATAGTTACAAAAGAAGGTATGAAGACCTAATTGAGAATTTGTTTGGTACTGAGTTGGTCAAGCTCTGTAGCTCTCAAGACCTAATAATTTGTAATGGAGTAATGAAGTGGCCAAACTCCAACCAAATGACTTGTATTCATGGGCTAGGTAGTAGTGTTGTAGATTATGTGATATCTGATATCTCCGTTTCCAACCAAATAACACTTTTGACCTTTTAAATGACCATGAGCCTGACCCTAATCATAAACCTTTAACCCTAACTCTAAAATTCTCCATGCATAGAAGCACCATTGAAGAGAATTCTAATAATCAAAGGAATTTGCGCTTTGACAAAAGTAAAGATGACATTTTCTTAAAAGATTTAAATAGTAAATTAAACCTCCTAACTTATAAGGACAACATTGAAGAACTCTATCATGATTTTATAACTACCATTTCCACTTATATTAACAAGTTCTCTTTTGAGGTGTCCCATAAAAAGAATAATAGAACAACCAACCCTTGGTATGATAAATAATGTAAAATTGCTAGGAAAGCCATTACGGATGCTTCTAATGAGCCCTTAAAACTCGATAAGATCAATACATACAAAGCCCTAATTAAAAGGAAAAAAAGATACTATATCAATAAAAGGCAAGAGCAACTTTCACAACTATACAAGTTGGATCTTAAGAAGTTATGTATCCAAATTAAAACACAATACTAAAGAAAATAATAGGATTCCCTTAACGGACTGGAATTCCTACCTTAAAAATCTTTACGAGTTCCCTAATGCCATGAACACCATTCCTATTGTCCCTATAAAGGAAGAAGTTTTTTCTTTAGATGACATAGAATTTGGGGTTAAGTGGCTCACAAATGGGAAAGCTAAGGACATTGAAGGCTACCAAGATGAAATTTTTTAAATCGGAGGGCCAATCCTTATCCCTCACATACACAAGCTCTTCAACTTAGCAGTCAAACAGGGCTTCCCTAAACCTTGGACGCAAAGCCTCAATGTTCCTATTTTTAAAAATGGGGATAAAAATGTTCCCTCTAATTATAGGACCATGATGATTAGCCCAATTTTAGCCAAGCTTTATGGAATTATTTTGGAAAAGAAGATTAGCATTTGGCTAGAAAGTCATGGTAAAAGAGCTTGACCATCTTATTACCTTTAGGATCATTGTAGAGGAGTTTTATAATAAACATAGTTACCAACTTAACTAGAACTCTACAGAGTTCTCGTTTTTAGGGGGGTCAAGTTTTTTACCCCGTTTTTAAAAATGGTGCTACCAGTAGCACTCCCCTTCATTTTAAGGTGGTTTTTTGATATTTTAAATTTTCTAATACATAAGGTTTCCACTTTGTTTTTTTAAATGGTCGCTTTAACCTGTGGCTTGAGAAACCGCGACTCAGGGGCATCTTTTTAACACACTTTTTTTTACCTTACTTTAATATATAGAAAATAATTGTTGTTAAATAACAATACTTTTAAATATTTAGCAAACAAATATAATTTGCTTTTTTGGATCAATTAAAAACTAAAATAAATAAGAAAACAAATAGAAATGAAATTTAAAAAACAAAAACA
>ML852953.1:26008-55984 GCA_009831015.1 Picea engelmannii | reverse complement strand
TCCCATCAACATATTCCCTTTTGGTAATTTAAGCTCATGAAATTTGAAATTATTTCAAAAATAATACTCATATATCCAAAATAAACATGTTGTCCAAAGATCCCTGAAGTCAACTGTCATAAAACGATAGATAAAATAAAACTCAAAGTAATTTCTTCCCTTGCTGATGTTATTATCGTTTAGTCCTTCTTTTTGACAGAGGCATGATAGGCCTCTGTTTTTAGCCTTTTATTTGAATGGTGCATCCACGCATGCATGATTGATTAGCAAATGATCTTTTAATTAACCATACATGACAACTCTTTTAAAATACAAAATGGATTTTGGCTCAGCAATATATTAGACTCATGCAATCCAATCCATACAAATTGTTTCACTGTCAATCAATGAGCAGGGGGGTGGAAAAGGGTTTTGGGATAGATGAAGGGGTTGTATTGAGCGAAAATATGATATAATGAGGGGGGGAAAAAACATGGTCACTTCTCAATGAAAACAACAATCAAATGTAAAGCAACCAATAAAACCCCGCTGCAATCCACACAAGACACTGCCACTTCCATCTACTTTAACACAGAAATTCCCTTGATTGTAATCAATCTCATAACAAGGAGTGAAAAAATGAATATGGGAAGGTGATGGGATTTGTAGTTAGCGGAAAATGAAATCATGGAAGGGAATAAATACGATTACTATTCATGAAATTAACTAAGCGATCCACAAAGCATTTTGTGAAAAGAGATGTATCAACCATCAATCACTTGGACCAAATAACAATTTATGTGTAGTTAACTAGTTCTATGTTCATAATCAACTATCCAACACGGTATCACCACATGACAACATGTATTCCATAATATTTGTAAGGGGTTTTGTTCCTGTCATTTACATTCTTTGCATTATATAGCAATTTTTTTAACAGTACCCATTTCCAATCTGTAAACCATCAAAATCAACCACTCCCCATACATTAATTCAATCAACAAATATACTCCAATTCATATTTCCAACAATAACAATGAAGTCATAGTATCACTACCGTCGGGTTTGTCACTTTGAATGAAATGAAATTCATTAAATAAATATAGGCAGTCACCCAATAATCGAGATCAAATTGCCAAAACCGAATTGACAATTAAACAGACAGCAGCCACCATTCCAACACAAGTATATGCATCGAATAATATAGTCATGCAAGTGTAACTCCATCACTGTGCAAGCCCAATCTTATGCAACCGTAAAACTAGACCACCTATCCAACCGACGAGGTACCAACAATAGCCTATCTCAACAAATGATCGGGCTGAAACAAATATGTTTAAAACCATGTGGGTATTCCTGAGTGTGAAAAAAAAAATCATCTATGTTATACACCGTGTGCAACCAAAAAAACACCACGATGGAACATTTCCACTTAACACACAAACACACATTCATGGCAATAAATCAACCATCGTGTTGAGCCCTCAATTTAATACAATATTTCTTCGATTTAGCTACATTTTAATCAACTATGTTGTGCAACCCAGGCTTATACAATCGAACAAATATAAAGATGCAGTGGATATATTCTCTACAGTGATCTGGCTCAATAGTCATTCAGCCCCAAAGAAAACCACAGTGACCATGCCCATTATCTCATTTGCAAAACACCATGCACACACGCGATATGTGTGAGCAACATCAAGCCTTTGTAACCAATGCTAGCTAATCATCCAAATAATTATTAGTGCAATTACCTATGATTGTGTATTAACCAAAAAATTCTCCATTGTTGTATAAAATCAATCAACCGAACCAGTTGTGGTAACTACGCATACCCATGCATCAATTTGAATCAGGGCAGAGGCCTTCTCCATTAACAATATTGAGTTATTAACATAAGGAGGGTGACCATATACTTCGAAAATATAATTGGCAATGTAGGGTTTATCATTTTTATCACAGAGGTAGTAACTAAATTCCAAACCAACATGACTGCCATACGACCAACTGAGAGAATGTGTATTCAAAGTAATCGGCCATACATAAAATCCACAATAACCCATATCAACTTGAAAATCCCGACAATCTCCTCTACAGAACTCCAGACTGGGGATTAAGGGTTTTCTCGGTAGCCATCACAGGAAGAACAGATCCAACTCCTCGTGATGGTGAAACTTCGAGGCCAAAGGTGTACACACAAAGAGGGCTATGATTTGTTTGTGGGCAAGAAAAAATTCCATGACAGGGGCCATAACAGGTGGTGAGATTTTAACTTGGTGTGGCAAATGTGATTTAACACACGTAGGGTATAACCCTTGTGATTTTCGATTAAACAACTACCACACAGAGGTGAAGACAGGGCCGAGTAAGAATAGGAAAACCCACTTTTTGACCACTAGTGGTGAAATCAACCAACTTCCCATATGTACAATGCATGGTGATACTAACACTCCAGTCATTAAACCCCATAAAAACCCACAGACTAGATACAGCAATGTGAAAATGTGAATATAGCCCACCAAGACCAACAAGGATCTTCTAAGTAAACCAGCAAGGATAATAGAGATCTCTTGTGACTTCTAACATCCCAGAATAACCAGTAATGTTATGACTTCAACCTCATTTCAAAGAGAATCAACAACGTTTCATTCACAATCACCATTTACACAGTCGCAATACTTAAGGAGAGCACAGTTGATACACTTGAGCCAATATCCATTTCATAACCAGAGTAGAATCATGAAGGGCCAAAAAAAGAACATACCTGTAATCAAATGTCTTAAGACACGAGTTGGTCGAGTGGTTCCTCCCTATTGAGAAATCAGAGCATAACCACAGCAGTAATGTTTGGAAGATAGCCTGACTATGGTGGCGTCCAACGGTAAGGGTAAAGGAAATGTGCAATAAATGTACATCACTTACCTACTTCAAGTTCATTCAATTCTTAGTACGTGCCAGCTATTAATCCAACAAATCATCCACCTTGAACCAACAACCTTTAATTTCCAAGAGTGCCACCCATATCGCATATTACCATCTTTATTATGCAGAAATGAATACCAACTATGCTATATACAACCTTGATAATTCGCATGGCTATCCTATGTTATCTAGGATTTGCCACAATCATTTTCAATGCATATAGTATAGCATGCTACCATAGGACAGTTCCTTCTTTCAGCTTCTTTCCATTTGTTATTACTAATATGTGTTTGTTGCAGGTGTCACAAGTAATAGATCCAATAACAGTCGGCAATGATAACCATGAAATATTTGGTGTCACTTGATCTTGGAACAACAAGGGAGCCCTGTATAATATGCATGATCCATTAT
Source organism: Picea engelmannii (assembly GCA_009831015.1). Taxonomy (NCBI): domain Eukaryota; kingdom Viridiplantae; phylum Streptophyta; class Pinopsida; order Pinales; family Pinaceae; genus Picea; species Picea engelmannii. Next base: position 52,669 of record ML852953.1, on the reverse strand, counting down.
CCAATAAAAAAATATATCGTCAACCATGAAAGTAATGTCGAACAGTAACATACCATCAAATAAACATCAAACTTGATCTCCAATCTACGAGGGGGTCCCACCTACTAGTATTATTTAGCTTTTATAATAATAGGCTTTAGCAACACTTTGCGGGCCAAACTTCGTTGCGAATTTAATCATCAACAAACTGGCGAATCCATGGGAAAATTTGTTTTCAACAGATTTAGAACTCAAAACTCATGGTTTCACAAACCAAGAGCAGCAGGTCAAGAAAATATAACCAGGAAGATTATGCAACAGGGGGAAGTGAGCGGATTTGATGGAAAGATGATCGGGAATTGGGGAATAACTTATGAAAAATGTTAAGAATGAGGGGTTTTACCACTGTATGCATAATCCATCGAGAATCGACTCTTATCACAAGGAGAAAAATTGATGGTTCTGCTCTTTTATTTCTCAATGGATGAAGAAATGGAAATAATAAGAGGGAAATAACCAATTTCTTTACAAGACAGCAGTGGAAATATATAACAATTTCAAGGGTCCTTCAAAGGAGACATCATAACAGTTGTGTAAGATTGATTGTTCTTTACTAAAAATTCTTCACAAGAGTGTCACTGTGGCAGAATTGATCCAACATTCTATCTTGACCAAACACTAAAAGATGATAAAGATTAAAATCGCAACAAAAATAATAATGCAGAAATTAAAACAGCAGCAGTAAAAGACTCAATTTGAAAAACAGCAAGGAAAGAAAACTTTAACTTAGAAGGTAGAAATCAAGGTATTGCAAGCATAGAAAAGAAGCACAAAAATCAAAAACATAGGCTACTAGTATAGAGAAAAATCCAGACAGCATTAGAACTTTTCATGTTGGTTCCTCACAATATTTCAAGCGAGGGTTGTCAGTGTTGTAGGGAAACAATTGCTCCTGTAAATATTTTGAGATATAAGAATTAGTATCCAAGAAAAAAAAAAATTGGAAAGGACCAATCACCTGGAAATCTGATGTAATCAGCATTCCCTTGACACACACAATTAGTTCATCAAGATAGAGATGGAGACTGACCAATTCATCGAGAGTCATGTGCATAGTTTTTTTAAAAGTAGTATATGTATCAAGTAAGCTAAAAGTTGGCATTTGTAAGGCATGGTATCACAATTAGTAATGAAAGTGGTTTTGTGAACATTTGCCCCTTTTACTATGATTCTCTTGTAACCAAAAAGACTTTCAAGTAAGGGTATTAACTGTGACTCTATAACCTATTGCAAAAACATTTCAATATTGAGAGGGGGAAAGGGATTTCTCATAATGGCTTGCCTGAAATTTCGAAGACTAATACAAGTTCTGATATTATCAGTGGTTCTCGAGGTCGATTTCCAAATTGAGACCCATTTAGGGTGGGCTGAAAAAAATATTCCATCCCTTAAGAAATATCTCAAATCCCTTCGAAAGGGTGCTTCCGGTGCAGAGTTAACAAATTCTTGTTTTTGCCTAGCTAGTTTCATAATATGCTAAACAAGACCAAGATCAAAACCATGAAGATCCTCATAATACCAAGCAAAAACATTTTGGGATTCACCACATAGTTCGATGGACCTCATCTCTTCTTTACCAGAACATTGGACATTTATTTTAACATTGGTTGAAGGTTCAAATGTCCTAATGTTCAAGAAGGTGGTTTCAATCACCTTCTTATGTAACTCCTCTTCTTTTTGTTTTTATTTATTGCCTACAACACTCAAAGAAAACAAACTCTCAAGAGGATTCAAGCCATCAGGAATCTTATTATTTTCCATGGATATAATTTCCTCGGCCTTAAGAGGTTCATCTTGGACGATAGCACAAATTCTCTCATCATCAGGGAGGGCCTTCCAAGATCCTACATGGTCAAGAATATATGAACGATCTAGAGATTGAAAATCATAATCAATCCTGTGGGGCAGAAGTTGTGGATTAGGAAATGCTGCAAAGACAGCTAACCAATCAGCCATTGAATTCAACTCCCTCTTCACATGAGTGATGTCGAAAGATAGAAGGTTCGAGACAAGTGCCCAAACAGTTTGGGAGTATTGTTCCATCATCTCGTTGCTAGGAGAGAAATTCTTATGTATCAGGTTCACAACAAGCTCAGAATTTTCGACAACTGAAAGGTGACCACAACCAAGATTAAGGGTGTTCTCAATGCTTGATAATAAAGATTTGAATTCAGCAACATTGTTTGAGCAAGCAAACTCTAATTTGTAAGATAGATTATGAATTTTTCCTGCAGGAGAAACCAAGATAATGCCAGCCCCATTTCCTTCACTAGAGCATGAACCACCGAAGTGCATATTCCATAAATCATCATCTAAATCAATTCTTTCCAAAGGAATATTATCCTCTTCAGCAAATATGGAATACACTCCTATCTTCAATATAGTTTACCCTGGATTGTGGAACATTCTCTATGTAGGGTGAAATTCTTCCCTCTCTAAGGACTATGATATTCTTACAATTTCGAGGAACAGATAAATGTGTCTCGTCGAGTGAGAGGTATCCACTTGTTAGGGCTTGTCAATCTCTCCCCAAGATAATTCAATAATTGCTTACATGCATATCAATCACCTGAATGTTGAGGGTTGTCCTTATCTCAGGATGAGTGCATAAAACCAAGGTTACATCTTTAATCTCGCATATGGTTGTTTGTTGTAGACTATTATAAGAGAGCATGCTTTTGGCATTTTCATTTGTACATGACAAGCCTAACTCTTCCATAATAATCTTCAACATGAAACTTGGGCCTAAACCACCATCAATGAGGCAACGATGGGCAATCTTATCCATGATATTTACAAAAATATAAAACGGGGGTTTTTTTATAGGGTATATAAAGTTATGTACACCTACTTTATTTACAAAATAATCCTCTTCATCTGCCTCTTTGGAAATATTGGCTACAATGGAATCTTTTCCTTCCATGAATTGTTTCAGATGCATCTGTTGTTCAGGGATGGAAACCATGTCTAGGAGGGTTGCATCTGCTTTGATGTTGGCCAATTGATTCAAGATATTATATTTGGAAGAGGGAAGAGGGGGAGTGATTCCTTGACCTTCAGGAATTTTAGGAACCTAGGGTGCAACAGCGATTGAGGACAAGATTTGATTAGAAGAACTGCATGGAGGATCAAATTTACCCTTGGAGCAAAAGCTTTGTTCCTAGTGTTAATAACCATGACATCCTCTAGCTTTGCAAAGTCTAGGACAGCGATAGTAGCTTCTGGTCTTTTACCAAATATCTTATCTTTAGCACTCTTCTTTACTTCACATGTGGTTTCTTCGTGGTGCTCCTCGCAAAATTTACACCAACTCTGAGGAAGGATAGCCTTAAGCTGAAAATTGTTTTAAACTAGATTTCCAAAAGGGGGTGCAGAAGAGGATGAAGCTCCAGGGGTGAGAGGGGAGATAGTACCCTTCCGCTCAAATGCTATCATATGATTGTTCATATATTGTACTAGTTGTAAGAGAGCGGACATATATTTTTGTCTAACTGATTCTCCCTAGGGTAGACCAGTTCATTCAAGCTATTCTTCATACTTTGAGAAAGTATGCAGGACGGAACTGAAATTATCGATGGTTTTTTCCTCGAGCCTATGAAGGTAAGGAGAAGGCAATGCATTGTAGTAATGAATGAAAGCGGCTTGGTTCTGAGGGCAGATAAGTTCAAGGATTTGATTGTACAACTTGGTGAAACGCAAGTTGAAAGACTTGATGGTCTCACCTTCCTTGTAGGTAACATTATTGTATTCCATTAACTTCTCGATTGGTCTTTTAGATTGCTCGTAAGTTGATATGAACCTGTATATTAATTATTCCCAAGTAGACAGAATCTTAGGAGGAAGGTTAAAGAAGTCGGTCGCAGCCTTTCCTTCCAGGGAATTGACGAATAGGTGCATGCAAGTATCGTTGGCATTGGCCCCTATATTGTGACAAGCATTAGAAAATGCCACCAGGTGTTCATTGGTACTGACATTTTTATTCCACAAAAACTTAAGAAGGTGCTCTTTAAAATTTGGAAGTGGACGAGTAGCAAGTGCTAGGTTAAGAGGAGAGGACACATGCCATGGTGTGGTTCTGGTGTCTTCTTCAAACTAAAAAAGTCCATACTTTTTTATGACTTTGGTGGGGTTTGTGGTAGATTGGACTGGGATATGGTGGTTTTATAAGCTACCAATCACTGATGGCGATGAATATTGAGAATATGGAGCACTTCCAGTGCCACCAAAGCCACCACTAGATGCCATCTTGTGGATGATAGATGAGGGAAAGAAAGATGAGTTGGATGAATCAGATAAAGTTCTCCTTAGAGCACTTTGTTGGTCAGACAACAAAACGTTTCTTATTCCTATTTCAGTAAGAGGATTTATTTCAGGTGACAAGCATCTTCTTCTTCTAGAAGCACGAGAATCTAAGGACATGAAAGAAAGGCCAAAAGTGAAGAAACAAAAGGTTATTTTTTTATTTCTAGGTTGCCTACATATAGCTTCCAATTGTTCTTGAACACTAATATCTCGTTCAATTGTTGCCCAAGAATGGTTAAGCTTAGCATGAGTCCTGGAAGTGTCTAAAATAGTGTGAAACAAATTCAAGGCAATGTTCATCTGGTCTTGGAGACCGGGCTCAAGATTGGGCTACCTTGCAACAGGAACATTCATCAATTGTAAAAAAGTCAAAGAATCAATATCAGAAAAAGAAAGATGTATCGATGAAAATCGAGTATAAAAAATAAACAGAGAGATATCAAAGATCTCCCCAGTATGGTCGCCAAATAAATTTTGAGGAAAAGATATGAATTGATCTTACTCAAGCATTTTCAGAATTTACTTGGCTAAAGCAAAGTAGACGGGAATGTCACCCTATGTTTATAGCTAACAAAAATAACATCCTAACTCACAAGTACTAATTACGAGTGCTTAGGCTAGTCTTTTATCAACAAAAAGCTTGTTGGAAATTCACTTTTTATGTGATTTTCTGAATATAACAGTTGCTGAAATAAATGTAAGAACAGAAGTAAGGACACCAAGATGATAATCAATATAGATGAGACATAAATCAATCCTTTATTTGATTCCAATTCACCAAAGAGTCATTTTCTTTACAAAATCTCATACATAAATCTTGGACCAAAGTCAAACTTAGACATCCCCGATGGAACATACTAAAGGACCTCTGACAGAAAACCAAAACTAAACTCTAAAAGCTGGATCATCTTGCCATAGATTGTTTCCCACCGGACTCTGCACAATAGACTTTATCAGTCATGAAAATTAATTCACAAACAGACAAGTCTACACAGACTATCAAAGATAGATCAACACCTCTGAAGAACAAGTGTCTGAATGATTTGATTCATCCCTGAATATTGTTGTCTACAATAAGACCCTACTATCATAAAAGAGAATTAGGTTGTGATGAATATATGAATAAATGAAAACTAAACTATATCAACATAAACTCAAAGAGAAAACCTTAGCATGCTTCTGCTTCTATCCTCCTCTTGTTCCTCCCTTTCCTTTTGCTTTTAACAAATTAGAATTGGTTGAAGAAGTTGAACCAATTCATTAGTTAACTTAAATAAAAGACTCAACTAACTTTAGTTAGGGGGAAGAGTAATAATTATAATAAGGGTCATAAATAATAATAACTAGTAGGTGGGACCCTTTGTGACTCCCTTTAGTTCATAACAATCATAATAATTATAACATAACCATTAGTTAAGCAAAACACACCTCCTTGTGTCTCCCATCAACATATTCCCTTTTGGTAATTTAAGCTCGTGAAATTTGAAATTATTTCAAAAATAACACTCATATATCCAAAATAAACATGTCCAAAGATCCCTAAAGTCAACTATCATAAAATGATAGATAAAATAAAACTCAAAGTCATATCTTCCCTTGTTGATGTTATTATCCTTTAGTCCTTTTTTACAGAGGCGTGAAAGGCCTCTGTTTTTAGCCTTTTATTTGAATGGTGCATCCCTACATGCATGATTGATTAGCAAATGATCTTTTAATTAACCATACATGACAACTCTTTTAAAATACGAAATGGATTTTGGCTCAGCAATATATTAGACTCATGCAATCCAATCCATATAAATTGTTTTACTGTCAATCAATGAGCAGAGGGGTGGAAAAGGGTTCTAGGATAGGTGAAGGGGTTGTATTGAGCGAAAATAGGATATAATGATGGGGGGGAACATGGTCACTGCTCAATGACAACAAAAATCAACTGTAAAGCAACCAATAAAACCTCGCTGCAATCCACACAAGACACTACCACTTCCATCTACTTTAGCACAGAAATTCCCTTGACTGTAATCAATCTCAGAAGAGGGAGTGAAAAAATGAATATGGGAAGGTGATGGGATTTGTAGTTAGCGGAAAATGAAATCATGGAAGGGAATAAAGACGATTATTGTTCATGAAATTAACTAAGCGATCCACAAAACATTCTACGAAAAGAGATGTATCAACCATCAATCACTTTGACCAAATAGAAATTTATGTGAAGTTAACTAGTTCTTTGTTCATAATCAACTATCCAACACAGTATCACCACATGACAACATGTATTCATCAATATTTGTAAGGGGTTATGTTCCTGTCATTTACATTCTTTTCATTTTATAGAAAAAATTTGAATAGTACCCATTTCCAATCTGTAAACCATCAAAATCAACCATTGCCCATACATTACTTCAATCAACAAATATACTCCAATTCATATTTCCAACAATAACAATGAAGTCACAGTATCACTGCCATCGGGTTTGTCGCATTGAATGCAATGACATTCATTAAATAATTATAGGCAGTGAGCCAATAATCAAGATCAAATTGCCAAAACCGAATTGACAATTAAATAGACAATAGCCACTATTCCAACACAAGATATGCATTGAATAATACAATCATGCAAGTGTAACTCCATCACTGTGCAAGCCCAACCTTACGTGACCGTAAAATTGGTCCACCTATCCAACCGAAGAGGTACCAACAATAGCCTATCTCAACAAATGATCGAGCTGCAACAAATGTGTTTAAAACCCTGTGGGTATTCCCGAGTGTGAAAAAAAAAACATCTATGTTATACACCATGTGAAACCAAAAAAACACCATGATGGAACATTTCCACTTAACACACAAACACACAGTCATGGAAACAACTCAACCATTGTGTTGAGCCCTCAATTTAATGCAATATTGCTTCGATTTAGTTACATTGTAATCGACTATGTTGTGCAACCCAGGCTTATACAATCGAACAAATATAAAGATGCAGTGGATATATTCTCTACAGTGATCCGGCTCAATAGTCATTCGGCCCCAAAGAAAACCATAGTGACCATGCCCATTATCTCATTTTCAAAACACCATGCACACACATGATATGCATGAGAAACATCAAGACTTTGTAACCAATGCCAGCTAATCATCCAAATAATTATTAGTGCAATTACCAATGACTGTGTGTTAACCAAAAAATTCGTCATTATTGTAGAAAATCAATCAATCGAACCAGTTGTGGTAACTACGCATACCCATGCATCAATTCGAATTGAGGTAGAGGCCTTCTCCATTAACAATATTGAGTTATTAACATAAGGAAGGTGACCGTATACTTCAAAAGTATAAATGGCAATGTAGGGTTTATCATTTTTATCACAGAGGTAGTAACTAAATACCAAACCAACATGACTTCCATACAACCAATTGGGCGAATGCGTACTCAAAGTAATCGACCATACATTCAATCCATAATAACCTGTAGCAACTTGACAGGCCTGACAATCTCCTCTATAGAACTCCAGACTGGGGATTAAGGGTTTGCTTGGTAGCCATCACAAGAGGAACAGAGCCAACTCCTCGTAATGGTGAAACTTCGAGGCCAAAGGTATACACACAAAGAGGACTGTGATTTGTTTGTGGGAAGGAAACAATTCCATGACAGGGGCCATAACAGGAGGTGAGACTTTAACTTTATGTGGAAAATGTGATTTAACGCACGCAGGGTATAACCCTCGTGCCTTTCGATCAAAGAACTAACATGCAGAGGTGAAGACAGGGCTGAGTAAGAACAGGAAAACCCACTTCGTGACCACTAGTGGTGAAATCAACCAACTTCCCATATGTACAATGCATGGTGATACTAACGCTTCAGTCATTAAACCCCATAAAAAACCCACAAATGGGATACAGCAATGCGAAAACATGAAGATAACCCACCAAGACCAACAAGTATCTTCTAAGTAAACCAGCAAGGATAATAGAGATCTCTTGTGACTACTAACGCCCCAAGATAACCAGTAATTCTATGGCTTCAACCTCATTTCAAAGAGAATCATCAACGTTTCATTCACAATCACCATTTACAAGTCGTAATACTTAAGGAGAGCATAGCTAATACACTTGAGCCAATATCCATTTCATAACCAAAGTAGATTCATGAATGGCCAAAAAAAGAGCGTACCTATAATCAAATGTCTTAAGATGCGAGTTGGATGAGCGGTTCCTCCCTGCTGAGAAATCAGAGCATAACCATAGCAATAATGTTTGGAAGATAGCCTGACTATGGTGGCATCCAATGGTAAGGGTAAAGGTGATGTGCAATAAATTCACATCACTTACCTACTTCAAGTTCATTCAATTCTTAGTACGTGTCAGCTATTAATCCAACAAATCATCCACCTTGAACCAACAACCTTTAATTTCCAAGAGCGCCACCTATATTGCATATTACCATCTTTATTATGAAGAAATGCATACCAACTATGCTATATGCAACCTTGATAACTCGCATGGCTATCCTATGTTAGCTAGGATATGCCACAATCCTTTTCAATGCATATAGTATAGCATGATAGCATAGGACAGTTCCTTCTTTTAGCTTCTTCCCATTTGTTATTACTAATATGTTTTTTTTGTAGGTGTCACAAGTAATAGATCCAAGAACTGTCAACAATGATAACCATGAAAGATTCGATGTCACTTGATCTTGGAATAGCAAGGGATCCCTGTATAATATGCTCGATCCATTATCCAATAAAACAAGATATCGTCAACCATGAAAGTAATGTCGAATAGTAACATACCATCGAATAAACATCAGACTTGATCTCCAATATACGAGGGGGTCCCACCTACTAGTATTATTTAGCTTTTATAATAATAGGCTTTAGCAACACTTTGCGGGCCAAACTTTGTTGTGAATTTAATCGTCAACAAGTTGTTTCTCTCCTTTGTTGGGAAGAGCCCTCTCCCCATCAAAACCTGCCCAAGACAAGAAAAGAACAGCAAAATTGAGGCCTAGCAGCCTCTCTCCATGGTTGGATGAGGTCACCAAGGTTCTCCAAGGTAAAATGAGAATTACTCTCACATTAATAAATCTTTAGATCATAATTAATCTCCTTTTATACAACTCTAATGTTGAGTAAAATCCCTTAAAATACCTCAACATTAAATTAGACTTGTTTACTCTCCCATTTGGGTGTGAAACCCCAACATGTGGGTGTGAAACCCCAACATGTGGGTTTGAAACCCCAACATGTGGGTGTGCGGCCCCAACACGAGCCTACAAAGCCCATCAGCAAGCCCACAAATCCCAACACATGTGAGAATACTCCTGATGCTACCAAAACATCAACACTTTCAGAGCATCTTTGTTGGACAAACCTACCCCATTTGGTGACTTCAAAGTGGGGATGGGGTTCTAGAGTTCATAAGTCTATGCTTGCATTGTTCATTGGCTTTCACATATTTTGGCTTACTATTGATCTCTTTTATAATAACACATGGTGCCTCCATTGTGAAGTTTTGTTGAAATATTGTAACTGCGAAGAAATTTCTATTATTATTGAGTTATTATTAAATAGATCAATCTCCTTTTTCTGGATTGATCATGTTGGGCTTTGTAAATGACCAAATACCCTTTTGTGGATAGGTCAAACCCTAATTAAATGATGCTAATTAAGAAGTTTTCCCCTAGGGATAATTAAAGTGATTTTAGCCACTAAGTGAAGAAGTTGTCCCTACTTGGTGAAGAGACACAACCCTAGCGCCTAAAAGCTAGTATAAATAAGAGAGGATGATGCCTCATTCTCTCACTCACTCAAGTCATTCATCTAGTGCGGAAATTTGAAGGAAGCTGCAGTTCTCGGAAGAAAGAGAGAGAGGCACATTGCTCAGTCTTGGATATTCTCTATTGTTTGGTTTATTATCTTGGCATTGCATTGGCAATCTATATTAAGGAACGAAGTTTTTGCTAGGTTTTCTCCCCCATGAGGGTTTCCCGGGATCAATGATGTGTACCTTGTGATTGTGTTTCTTTCAGTGATCCTACTTATTCTATTATTTTCTAGTAAATTGAAAAGAACTTAATAGAAGCTCTAAATTTAACATGGTATCAGAGCTTGACTGAATAGAGCACCTTTCACTGGGCAACCAAAAACGTCATTGTTGTCGTACAAGAAAATTAGGATTTTTTATTGGAAGAGAATTTTAGCCTAAAAATTATCTAGGGAAGTGCACCCTAGCCTAGAAAACTCATTGGCACCTTGAGCGCATCATTTCAGTGGAAAAAGATTTCGGAAAGTGAAACCCTAGTTTTTGGCTGGCACCAGAAAACAAGGAAACCAAAACCAGTACCAGTCCAGAATGGCGCAAGTCAAGTTTTAAGGGGTAAATATTAAAATTTTTGAAATCAGACTGCACCAACCTACTCGCCTCGGCCCAGCAATTCTAGTCCCTCGATCAGAATTCCAAAATTGAAAAAATAGGGTTTCCTCATAAAACCCTAAGTTAAAGTCGCAGTACTAGTTACAGTTGCAGTTGCAATACTAGTTACAGTTGCAGTTGCAGTACCAGTTACAATTAAATTTGAAGAACTAGTTGCAGTTTCAGTTGCAGTAATAGTTACAATTGCAATAGCAGTATGAGTTGTAGTGTCAGTTCCTTCATGCCAGTTGTAGCACTGGTTGCAGTTGCAGTTGCAGTAATAGTTACAGCTGCAGTAGCAGTATGAGTTGCAGTGCCAGTTCCTTCATTCAAGTTGCAACACCAGTTGCAGTTGCAGCACCTACTGCAGTACCAGTTGTAGTGAAAGTTTTTGTGAAGTGTTGGGACTATTGTTTTATTTTCCTAGTGCACCTTACCCTAGCACGATATTGTCAGAGTTATGTACTTACATATGTTTAAAATGAATTATTATTCTAAAGGGTACTTGTAGGAGAAGGGATCTTTTGTCTTAGATCCAAAAGGATCTTAGATCCAGCACATTCAAAGGAATAATGCACCTCGGGTTTGATCATTTTATATGCATCTATTAGTTATGACATTATATTGACATCTAGGTTGTATGTTGAAGTTATGAACATCACACTAAACCTTGGTCAAAATTAAAGACAAGGTATTAGATTGAGATTAGATTTTATTCTCTAATTTAGACTTCTGTCAAGATAGCATATTGTCGTAGTACAGAGCACGGGTTGAAGAAATAACTTGTCATCTTGAGTGAAGGAGACTTGAAAGAAAAGCAACACACGCATTATTTAGGACAAGACTCCAGGTTCCAGGTTTGATTGATTAAGTTGATAAGATTCAAAGTTGCACATGACAAGTTTGATAACTACCTCATTACAATTAAAAACTATAGTTGAGGTAGCAGTCTTTGAAAAGTATTATACTTGGTAGCATGTGAGCATATTGAGATAAATATTGTAATAATTTACCAGATACAACTAGCATCTCCTCCAGGATAAACCTATTGTGTTAGTTCCAGGTTACCATGGAGGAACATTTGATCACAACACTAGAAGAGTGTTGATCTCATTTCGTATTGTATTTCTTACTTTTGATCTTTGTTTCAGGCGGGTCACAAGTAAATATATCTAAAGGGGCTATTGTGATGATTGTTCTCATTGTTGTTTTATTATTATAAAGAGTATTACTCTTATCTGTTGTTTCTCCTTTGTTGATCTTGTTTTAGGTCACAGGTGATCACCTTGAGGAAGCTATAGTGATGGTTGCAGAAGGAAATAGATTAAGCAGACTATGTACATGCTCATATATGTATCATAGAAGATGAAGAAGAAGTTATTTTTGAGATACAGAGTATTTCATATGGAGATAAGTTCTAAGAAGCAGAAGGCTCCAAAATGACCAAACAGTAAGTAGACTTGATCAAAGGATAATGAAGCCACCTTGACAGAAAGTTGAAATCGTTTGAATTCTGACTCAGCTTTTCATATTAAGACTTGGAATTCAACACCAAGTATATCCTACAAATACTATGAAGATTTTGTAGACTCAGAAGAAATCAAGATTCAGAGTAAGCATGATCTCAGAAAGGATCATATGAAGAGACATCTTCCAGGATTGGGAGACAGATGCCTTAAGAAGACTAGATCGTAGCTTCAAAGACGTCTAGGAGATATGAAATCTACTGGGAAGATTCCCTTGTTTCAGTGACAGAGAAGGAAGCCAGTCAGAAAGACTGAGATATGGATTTTTCCATGAGACTAGAATGGAAGTCAGTGTTGACTTCCAAGATTGATCTAACAGATCAAGCATGTTGCAGATGTACAAAGATTGAATTATGCCTAAAGGATTCTCCCAAGAAGAGGGAGAATACTATGGTGAGACACTTACTCCAGTAATTGAACAAATAGTTACAGTATTCATGAAGACAACTAGAACAACCATGATTCATATACAGCATGAGATGCAGGGAGAGCAATCCCCATATTTAAAATTGAGTGGAAGTTGGTGCAGTACATTAGTTGGGTCATGGAGACATGACTACAATAGAAGATAGATTTACCCCCATGAAAGAAGAAGAGATACCTTCAGTATCAGTTATTGAACCACTCTCAGATCAGATGAAGTTGGTGTCGTGATTGAATAGAGGAATTACTCTTGGATTTCAGCAGTCTCAGTGAGAATGGAGCAGCCATTCTCAGCTTCAGAGCAGTTGCAGGTGCAGAGTCTCAGTTCAAGAGGAACAATTGCAGATAGAGTAGAGGACATACTCTCAGGTAGTGAGACAGATAGTGCTTTGCAGAAAGCACATAGAGCTAGCACACGATTCTTGGAGTTGAAGCAAGTGTACCAGGATGGTACAATGTGATGTGGAAAATTGGTTTTGAAGATTGAAGATAGAAAGACTCATGTCTACATGTTGAAGGAAGCTTTGTACGTGTTGAAGAAATATCCTAGAGCTTGGTATGGCAGAATTGATAGCTTCCTTACGAGCTTGGGCTTTACCAAGAGTAAATTTGATTCTAACCTTTATTTCAAGGTTATGAATGATGAGTCAGTGATGTTGCTACTATATGTAGATAATTTATTATTGACAGATGAAGAAAAGATCATCACAGATTGCAAGAAGAAGCTCGCTACAGAGTTTGAGATGAAAGACCTAATACATTATTTCTTAGGTCTGGAAGTTTGGCAAAACACAAAGAATATCTTCCTTAACCAAAGGATGTATGCAGTTGAAATATTGAAGAGGTTTCTAACAAGAGTAAAGTTGATTCTAACCTTTATTTCAAGGTTATGAATGATGAGTCGGTGATGTTGCTACTATATGTTGATCATTTATTATTGACAGATGAAGAAAAGATCATCAAAGATTGCAAGAAGAAGCTCGCTACAGAGTTTGAGATGAAAGACCTAATACATTATTTCTTAGGTCTGGAAGTTTGGCAAAACACAAAGAATATCTTCCTTAACCAAGGGAAGTATGCAGTTGAAACACTGAAGAGGTTTGATATGTTGGAACGTAAAGCTATCAACACACCCATGGAAACAAAGTTGAACCTCTTGGTTGATACTTCGTCAGAATTGGTTTATTCTACATTGTACAGACATATCATTGGATCATTGATGTATCTGACGAATACCAGGCCAGATATATGTTTTGATGTGAACACCTTGAGTCAGTATCTGGTAGAGCCCATACGTGTTCACCTTGTTGATGCAAAACATGTGAAGAGATACCTTAAGGGTACGTTGGAATTTGGTCTCTGTTATAATGGAGATCATGAATTCAGACTTGTTGGTTATACTAATTCATATTGGGTTGGAAGTTTTTCTGATAGAAAGAGCACTTCAAGATGTTGTTTCAGTCTAGGGATCAGCCATGACTTCATGGCAGAGCAGGAAGCAATCCAGTATTGCTCTCAGCACGATAGAAGTGGAATACATTGCTACATGTTCCGCCAGTTGTGAATCCATATGGCTTCGAACATTGTTGAAATGTCTATTTGATTTGGAGATGGAAGCAATCGTGATTCTATGTGATAATTAGATTTGTATAAATGATCCAGGGGATCAAATTTTGCTCAAAAATAAAAGTGCTCGGAATTGATTCAAAAAGAACATGTGCATAGGCCTCGTCCTCATGATCCCAACGCAACTTGAACGGGTCCAAATAAACACCGTATGAGTGAGATATCGTTTTCTTTTCATTTTTCCAAACAGACAATATTTTGTTGATTGTGTAGTCCGTACATTTCGTACAGTGTTGATGTGGCACCTGACTTTACAATTCATATGACTGTATAATGCTATGGTAGTGATGAGTTGGCATGTTGACTGGGCAGGCTATGTGGCAAAAAGGTGGACGAATCAGGTTCTAACACGTGTCATGTAATGGGCAAGTGATATGGTGCCACGTGGACCAGTCATGGGCTGCCACATGGAACCCCTCCAGTGTGTAAAATTTGGTTAAGTTTGTGGGGGTCGAACCCCTGACCTCCGAGTGGACACGTCAATGCTTTGGCTGGGCCCGGGCTACCAACCTGCCCGCAGGATGTTACTTAACCGTATTCTTGTTAAATTTTATTTGAATTTTCATTATGGTATGGGCGACAGAGAAAAGGGTCGGGGCTTAGCCCCAACCCCCGGTTCAAACCACCGCATCTGACCAAAAAAATCCACACTTCATACTATTGGAGTGGGGTTGATCTTTGGTGCTTATCCCGGAAGGTGCGGAGCAATTGCCATATGCCCACTCCATATGACCTTACCACAAATTGCGCGGGGTTTTCAACTGACACCACAATGGATGCCACTTGTCCTTTCATCCAATGGTCATCTGTCCACGCGCCCAGCCACTTGTCAAAACCACGTCCATCCTTTTCAATAAGGGTCGGTTTAAGCCTTGGGACGTGGCCATATGCCCCCCATACGACCTTTACCTCCGACGGGAAAAGGGGCCAACGCACTAAGGGCACGACAATTTACCACATTTCTCGGAACGATGCATTTTGTTGGGTTTTTGGCCCAATAACGTTGTGGGATCCAGGTTAGTCACACAGAAGGTGAAATTTGGCGAGCACGTATAACAAGCTTGAAGGGAAAAACTTCCAGGAGGTGTAACTTCTTCATTTTTTGGCCAAACCAAGTGTCGAAAAAGCCCAGCTAAGGGTTTTTTGATGTTCTGGAGCCATTGGAGCCATCTATTTGGCATTTTGAACATTGTAAAGCACTGTTTTTAGCACTTTGAGAAAATAATATAAGAGATCCATTGGAAGATGGACCAAGAGATGTATCCCAAGAGAGGGGTGAACTCCTTTATCATTTGTTGTGTTATGTGTTTATTGATGGTTGTTAATTGTTGGTTATTATGTGCATCTTAAGTGTAAAAACTCTCCAATTTATGTGTTTGCAAATTGATCATTTTTCCCAAGCACACATAATTAACACTTACAATTAAATTAAAAGATACAAGTCTTCTTCATTTTCAGATCAAGTTGGTATCAGAGCATAGNTTTTTATGCTTACAAGGTTGAAGCTCACAAGAGGAGAAGGTCAACTTGTAGAGCCAAGTTCTCAATTGTCAAGAAGGAGAACTATCAAATCGCCTCAAGCTTCAATGAGATATTCACCAAGTATGGCTCATGAGGAGAGTCATGGAACTCTTCCTTCAGAGGAGGATACTTTCAGAAAATCTTTCTATGATATGACTCAGAGGGTGAAAGTTTTGTTTGAAGAAATAAATGCAAGATTGCAAGGTGAAAGCTCCAACCCTCCAAAGGGAAATGGAGATAGTGGTGATAAAACTCCAAAGGGAAATGGGGGGAATGGTGATTCTCCACCTCCTTCACCTCCATCTTCCACCATTTCACAACCACCTCCAAATTCTCCAAAAGAACATGGTAAAACTCCTTTTCTTAAGCTTGATATTAAGTTTGAATTTCCTATGGAAAATGGAGAGGTAAATGCTGAGAAATTGGATAATTGGATTCGTCATATTGAAGTGTATTGTAGGATACAAAGGATCACAGATGATGAAACTAAGATTCAACTTGCTTCTTTAAGATTGTATAGTGCAACACTCATTTGGTGGGAATCGAAAACTCAAGAGGACATGAAGAAACATGGTAAAGTTTTATCCTCTTGGAATGATTTTATTGTTGCAATCAAAAGGGAATTTTATCCATTAGCATACATGCAGAAATCTATTATGGATTGGAAAAACTTTAGGCAAGCTAAAGGGAAATATGTGCAAAGGTTCACTCAAGAATTTAGGAGAAGAGCTTTGGTTTTGGGTATAGATTTGTCTTCTCAAAAAACTTTACTCAAATACATTGGATGTCTGCATAGCTACTTGAAACATACAATACTTATGTTTAACCCTTCAAATCTAGAAGATGTTTGTGTACAGGAAACTCATTTAGAAACAAGAGGAAGGAATGAACCTCAAGAGGGAAACAAGAAGTCTTTTTATAATGGAGACAAGGGAAAGAGGAAGTTTGAAGGAAATGGAAAGAAAAATGCTTCAGTCAAGAAAGAGAGAGAGAAACTCTCATGTAAACATTGTTCAAAAGATGGTTATGATGAAGACCATTGTTGGAAACTTCATCCTGAAAAGAGACCCAAAAATTTCAACAACAAAGATAAACCAAACAGTGTTGCAACTGTACAACAAGATTTAGGATCTGATTCGGAAGATGAAACAAAAATCACAGCCATGTGTTTTCAAGGTAAGGATTCTATTGCAAGTACTAGTTCTTCAAGTAGTAGTAGCCTCAATGAAACTCAACATGAAAAAAAAATAATAGAGCTTTTTCACATTAGGGTAATTTCAAAACATACCAAGATAGATACTCTATTTGATACGGGATCTCAAGCAAACCTCATTTCTGACGACACTGTCAAGAAACTAGATTTGGAAACTACTGCTCATCCTAAACCATACCCTTTAGGTTGGATATGTGATAATGCCAAATTGCATGTGACAAGAAGGTGTAAACTTAGATTTTCCATCACTACAAACTATATAGATGAGGTAGAGCTTGATGTTATTCCATTGGATATTTGTGGTATTGTGTTGGGAAGCCCATATTTATATGATAGGAGAGCCATCTTTCATCAACATGAGAAAAAATATAATTTGTTCAAAAATGGAGTTGAGTACATTGTTAGAGAACATACAAAGAAGATAAATTTGTCACTTACAAATGTTGGACAAATGAAGAGACTAGTCAATGCTAGTAATAACCTTGTACTTTTGATGATTAAACCCAAAGACAATGATGAAGAAGAAATTTTCCAAGGATGTGATGAAAAGTTAAAATCTGATGTATATGAGGTTGTTAACGAAAATGTTGAGATGTTTCAGAAACCAGGGAGATTTCCTACTAAAAGGGGTATCCAGCATGAGATTCTATTGCAACAAGATGGTCCTCTTCCAAACATTCACATGTGTAGGATGTCAGTCATGGAGAATGTTGAAATCAAAAAACAAGCCCAAGAGTTGCTTGAGAAAGGGGTCATCAAACCAAGCACATCACCATGCAGGTCACCAATTGTTTTGCCACCAGAGAAAGATTGTATATGTCGTATGTGGGTAGATTTTAGAGCCTTGAACAAGACTACGAAAATGATTGTTGAAGGAGACACATGGAATGATGAAGGAGCATCGCTCCATCTCATCACGTGCCAGCTAAATAACATGCATGGTGCGCATTCAAGGAAGGAGAGGCACCACCCTCTCATTTTTGCCTCGAGAAGCCAAGGCGTGATCCAGACATTAATTGAAGACAAGTTGGAGGAGCTAGATCGTGCTTTCGCACAAGCTGGAGATAAGGTTTCCATTAATAGGATGACGGCAGAAGGGATCTGCATCCAATTTGGAGCATATTTCCATCATTGTAATTTATCCATTAGATGGGTGTTTGAACGGTGATTTGACACCACTAATTTAGCTTGCGACGGAAGCTCATAGAGCCCCTCTTGTATAGATATTTGTATTGTAAGAAAAGTAGAGGTTAGGCAGTTAGATGGTGAGATGTTAGACAGTTTGGATAGATCGAGTTGTAGGGAGAGAAAACTCAAAGAGTCGAGACTCAATTGTAGCTTGGACTCCACCATTGTAATTTTGAATTCCACCATTAATAGAAAATGATAGTTTTTCATGTTTTATCTTTCTGTTCAATGGATGTTGTGTTATGAATGTCTTTTACATGTTTGTGAATTGTAGATGAATGTTAGGAATCGTCTACAGGGATAGAGATACAATTTTCTATCTGAGAGGGGGTTGAGTTAAGTTTGGTTCTCTACGCTAAGTGCAAGGAGTGCATGACAAAGTAGGGAAACTCTTTAAGCCGACACAACGAGTGCGTGTCTAAACTCAATGGAGCCAAAAGAGAAGTTGCCAGGGGGGCACGCCAGATTTATTCACTGACTCGGGGAGAAATTTTAAGGTGGTTAAGTCCCTTGGAAAGAAAGACTGTGTGGAGAGAAGTGTCATCCAGAGTTACTGAACACTCTAAAACACTCTACCAGAAAGGCATTGATATTTCATGAGCATGCCCAGGAATTACACTGCTAAAGGTGTTGAAAAATCCCAAAATTGTTGAATATTCTGGTGAAGGAAGGATTTGCAAGAAGCGCATCGACAAAGGAAAGGAGATGCCTTAAACCTTTCCATATGGCCAAGGGAGAAGTCGTTGAAGAACTGATCCAAGCGCAAGGAGTGCACCTAATGTGTTGTGGATTCGCCTTATAATCTAATGAGGAAGGGCGAGAAGTTTCCAGGAGGCCATGAGAAGCTCACAGAGGAACTTGGAACCTTGAAGGTTTTCAAGCCAAGCAAATTCGCAGGAGAGTTGCACAGATTTATGTAAGGAGTGTAGGAAGCCTTTGAGGACAGTCTAAGTCTTGAAAGGAGAATTTGCACTAAGTGTACAAAGGATTCAAGGACTTGTCAAAGTCTCGAGGAAGGAGAAGTCACCCATCATCGAGGAGAAGACAGGTGGAAATATATCGAGAAGTTCGGGAGGAGGAGCTTCGGAAGGTTTCTCAGGAGCAAGCATAGGATCTTTGTGAAGTCGCAAAGAGTGATTTCAAACCCAGACCATTGGATCTGGAAGGACACATGGCAAGGGATCAGCGCATTGCTGATTCGCGATTGGAGAAAGCAGAGTTGGGAAGAATTGAGGACTCACGAAGTCCGAACTCGTGATTTGATCACATCCATGGATCACGGGAAGAACGATGACCGCAGATCTGGTTCTGAAGCATTCATCGATTCGAAAATCGGGGAAAGGGAGAAAGAATGTTGCAAATGTCTCGAAGCGTGGAGTCGCGAAGGAAGTTGGACCACATTCGTAGTCTGTGGTCGTACCAGAAAGAAATTCTAGCACAGGGAGCTAGCAGCGTTGGCGTAAGAGTTAGAAGCGCAAAGGAGAGGGTCTGCAGGTGCGACATAGCGGGTGCCAAGGAAGTAAAAAGGGGGACCTATGTCAAGTTGAAAACGGTTCTATTAGGATCCCAATGATTCATTTGACTCGACGACTTGAATGATCCTAGACCGGGAGGTCGTGCCAGCCCTAAGGAGGGAATGGGGGTTGTCACCAAGAGTGGTATCAGAGCTTGACTTCGTCTATAGGGTGTGGGCGAAGGGAGATAAAAGAGATATTCTGGTACCAAGAGTGGTATCAGAGCTTGATTTCTCTCAGCGGAGAGAAAGAGACAAAGGAGCCGGTGTGGAATCAATTTATGTAAGTCGGGGAGGCCGGGTGTGATGCTCTGTTGGAGTTTTTGCAAGGCATGTAGCAAATGAAAAGTAGCCAGGTAGGTTGTAAACAAAGCAATATGGCCATTGACGGTCATAATCATGGTCGAGGGGAAGTCCACTCGCAGAAGAGCAAGGCGGAGATGGACAAGGAGCTCAGAGAAATTTGAGCATAGATGGAGAAGCTAGCATTCAATATGCAGCATGAGCCAAAGGTACACTAGAGGTATGAATGGCCTTTGAAGATAAAATCCAAATGGCATGTTCAGAAGTTGTTGGCCAGAAGGTAGCAATAGGTGTTAAAGAGGTGGTTGAGGCATGTTGAAAACCTCAGTCATAAGGGAAAGAGATCTAGAAAGAGTCTCATAGATTGCTAGGTGGGTAATGAGAAGGGATCAGTGGATCTCGTAAGTTGTCAGGTGGACAGGAGACATCCCAGATTTCCAGGTGGGCAAGGGAGAAGAGGTGAGCTCAGTTGAGAGTTCATTGAAAAATGAGGAGGTAGAAGAAAAACCTCACTTAGATGGAGATTCACGTAGAACAATGAACTGCGTGAATGAATATGATGACAAGTTAGAAACGTTCATCACAACGAAGGAGGAGGATTAGAGGGGCATTTTGATCATTGGAGGATTTGAAATATTCCTACCAAGTGGCCAAGAATATTCCTACCAAGTGGCCGAGAAGAGGCTAGAATAGATGTTGTGGATGCGACAGGGAGTCAGCAAGAAGAGACTGTCAAGGAGGAGAAGGAACAGATATTGATGTTTGTCCCGATGGAAGGAGAAGAGAATTCAGCAGAATCGATCGACGTTTTCATCCAGGAAGTTGAACAGGAGATGACTACAACACTGGAGTCTGCAGCAGAAGAAGCAGACAACATAGACTTTGTTGGTCTGTGTGAATAATTTGAAGCTCTTGAGAGGAGAGTGGAAATGCAAGGCATGCACATCCAACAGGCTAAGTTGGAAGCAGATGAACGACCACACCGGGATGAGGAGCAGCAGGAGGAAGCTGGAATTGGAATAGCCAAAGGGCTGACAGGAGCAAATCTATCAGGAGCAGTGGTGGTTGAGAAGCAGTTTAGTGATGAGGAGCCTGCAAGAGTGAAGACTGCAGTAGAGTGGCAAGCTAAATCCATAAGGGAAGAATATGTCTTGTGAAGCCAGTGTGAATTTCCCATTGACAAGGAGGGAGTGCAGTGAGCTAGTCTGCAACAAAAGAGCCAGTTGATAGAGCAGTTGGACAAGGTGATCAAGGAGATAAGGAAGCTAATGTTGAAGTCGACAGAGGAATTGGTCAGCAAGAGAAGGTTGGGTGAAAGAAAATCTGCACAAGCAGCGGGAAAGATGGAGCAGAAGCAGCGGAGCAAAGGAGCCGAGAGACATCTCCAGGAGAAAGTTTGGGATCCAGGTGGATTTCAGCCACGTTGGAAAGCTCATGAGCAGGAGCTCATGAATTTTTCCTTTGTGGAGTATGATGTAGGAGCATCGCTCCATCTCATCACGCGCCATCTAATTAACACGTGTGGTGCGCATTCAAGGAAGGAGATGCACCGCCCTCTCATTTTTGCCTCGAGAAAACAAGGCGTGATCCAAGCATTAATTGAAGACAAGCTGGAGGAGTCAGATCGTGCTTTCGCACAAGCTGGAGATAAGGTTTCCATTAATAGGCTGACAATAGAAGGGATCTGCATCTAATTTGGAGCATATTTCCATCATTGTAATCTGTCCATTAGATGTTTGAACGGTGATTTAACACCACTAATTTAGCTTGTGAGGGAATCTCATAGAGCCCCTCTAGTATAAATCTTTGTATTGTAAACAAAGTAGAGGTTAGGTGGTTAAGTGGCGAACTGTTAGACAGTTTGGATAGATCGGGTTGTAGGGAGAGAAAACTTAGAGAGCCGAGACTCGGTTGTAGCTCGAACTCCACCATTGTAATTTGGCATTCCACCATTAATGGAAAATGACAGTTTTTCCTATTTTACATTTATGTTCAATTGATGTTGTGTTATGAATGTATTTTACATGTTTGTGAATTGTAGATGAATGTTAGGGATCATTTGTAGGGATAGAGATACAATTTTCTATCTGAGAGGGGGTTGAGTTAATTCTAGTTCTCTAGGCTAAGTGAAAGGAGTGCACGATAGAGTAGGGAAACTTTGTAAGCCGATGCAAGGAGTGTATGTCTGAACTCAGTGGAGTCGGAAGAGAAGCTACCAGGGGGCCACACTAGATTTATTCACTGACTCTGGGAGAAATTTCAAGATGGTTAAGTCCCTTGGAAATAAATACTGTGTGGAGAAAAGTACAGTCCATAGTTACTGAACACTCTGAAAAACTCTGCCAGGAGGGTATTGAGCTTGCGTGAGCATACCCAGGAATTACATTGTTGAAGGTGTTGAACAATCCCAGAATTGTTGAATATTCTAGTGAAGGAAGGCTTTGCAAGAAGAGCATTGACAAAGGAAAGGAGATGCCTTAAACCTCTCCATAAGGCCGAGGGAGAAGTCATCGAAGAACCGAGCCAAGCACAAGGAGTGCGCCTAAGGTGTTGTGGATTCGCCTTATAAGCTCAGGAACCTTGAATGTTTTCAAGCCGAGCAAAGTCGCAGAAGAGTTGCACAAATTTCTGCAAGGAGTGCAGGAAGCCTTTGAGGATAGTCTAAGTCTCAAAAGGAGAATTTGCGCTAAGTGTGCAAAGGAGTCGAGGACTTGCCAAAGTCCCAAGGATGGAGAAGTCACCCATCATCGAGGAGAAGACAAGTGGCAGAAGATCGAGAAGTTCGAGAGGAGGAGCTTCGGAAGGTTTATTGGGAGCAAGCATAGGATCTTCACGAAGTCGCGAAGAGAGATTTCAAACCCAGGTCATTGGATCTGGAAGGACGCATGGCAAGGGATCAGCGCATCGTTGATTTGAGATTGGATAAAGCAGAGTTGGGAAGAAGTGAGGACTCGCGAAGTACGAACTCGCGATTCGATCACAGTCGTTGATTGCGGGAAGAACGAGGACCGCAGATTTGGTCCCGAAGCATTCTTCGATTCAAAAATTGGGGAAAGGGAGAAAGAAGCTCATGAAAGTTTCGAAGCGCGGGGTCATGAAGGAAGCTGGCCCAAGATCGTACTCCATGGTCATACCAGAAAGAAATTCTAGCATGGGGAGCTAGCAGCATTGGCATAAGAGTTATAAGCGCTAAGGAGAGGATCTGCAGGTGCCACATAGTGGGTGCCAAGGAAGTAAAAATGGGGACCTGTGTCAAGTTGAAAACGGTTCCATAAGGAACTCGACGAGTCATTTGAATCGACGACTTGAACGATCCTATACAAAGAGGTCGTGCCAGCCCAAAGGAGAGAAGGGGGGTTGTCACCATGGAAGAAAGATTTGAAAGAAAAGCAAGTTCCATTGCATTCCTTGACAAGCTATGTGTTCCACTTGGTGATAAGGTATAAGAAAGACATTTATGACAAAGTTGTTGATATGCTTACTAGGTCTATTGTTAGTGCTTCAATTATTTTTAAGCATAATCCTACCATGCATGAGAGCTATGTTGAACAATGTGCTTTAGATGCTAATTTCAAAGATGTTTATGCAACTTTGTGTCGTACTAACCAAGTTGAGGAATTGGATTCCTATGTGCATGGTAAACTTTTGTATCTTGGCAAGCTATGTTTTTCACAGGATGAAAGAGTCAACATGATAAAGGAAGCACATTCTTCTCTTGTTGCTATCCATTTTGGTGTAGGCAAGATGGTGGCTAGTTTGCAAAGCAAGAATCCTAAGTTTTGGGATGAGCATCTACACTACTTTCGACATGCTTATAACCGGGCTAAGCGTTCATTGACTCAAACACCTCCATTTGAAGCATGTTTTGGCTATTTGCCAAAATCTCCTTTAGATTTTATCTTTGGGAAAGACGTTTCTATTAATGGTCATTATGAAAATGGTAGAACAAAGAAGTTCATTGAACAAAGTCAGTTGGTGCATCAAATGGTACAAGAACAGTTGGGAAAGATCCAAGCCAACTACAGGACAAGACATGACAAGTTTCGTGTTGGTCTTAAAGGCACAAATCCAAGCAAGGCTAGATGGATGGAAGTTGGAAAGGTGAGGGAATTGTACCCTCGTCTTCAAATAGACTGAAAGTAGTCTTTTGGAGGTCCAAAAGATTCCCAATGGGGAGGAGTGATCCAGGGCATCAAATTTTGCTCAAAAATCAAAGTGCTCGGAATTGCTTCAAAATGGACACATGTGTAGGCTTCATCCTCACGATCCCAAAACAACTTGAAAGGGTCCAAACGAATGTCATATGAGTGAGATATCATGTTCTGTTCATTTTGTCAAACAGGCAAAATTTTGTTGACTATGCAGTCCGTACAGTGTTGACGTGGCAGCTGACAATACAATACATACGATCGTATAGTGACATGGCAGTGATGATTTGGCATCCTGACTGGGCAGGCTATGTGGCAGATAGGTGGACGAATCAGGTTCTCACACATGTCATGTAATGTGAAAGTGATATGGTGCCACGTGGCCCAGTCGTGGGCTACCACGTGGCACCCCTCTAGTGTATAAAAAGTGGTGAAGTACATGGGTGTTCAAACCCCTGACCTCCAAGTGGACATGTCAACGCTTTGGTCGAGCTCGGGCTACATGCCCTCCCACAGAATGTTACTTAATCGTATACTTGTTAAAATTTATTTGAATTTGCATTATGGTATGGGCAGTGGAGAAAAGGGTCGGGACTTAGCCCCAGCCCTCAGTTCAAACCACCGCATGCGACCAAACAACTTCATACTTCATACCATTGGCACAGGCTTGATCTTTGGTGCTTAGCCCAAAAGGCGTGGAGCAATTGCCATATGGCCACTCCATATGTCCTTACCACAGATCGCGCGGGGTTTTCAACCGACACCACAATGGATGCCACTTGTCCTTTGATCCAACAGTCATCCGTCTACCTGCCCAGCCACCTATCAACACCATGTCCATCCTTTGCAACGAGGGACGGTTTAAGTGTTGGGACGTGGCCATATTCCCCCTATGCAACCTTTACATCCGTCGGGAAAAGGGGCCAACGCCCTAACAGCCCGACAATTTGCCACATTTCTTGGAACGATGCGGTGTTCTGGGTTTTTGGCCTAGTAACGTTGTTGGAGCCAGGTTAGTCACACATAGGGTGCAATTTAGCGAGAAGTTACAACAAGCTTGAAGGGGAAAACTTCTAGGAGGTGTAACTTCTTCATTTTTTGGCCAAACCAGGTGTCGAAAAAGCCCAGCTAGCGGTTTTGAGATGTTTTGGAGCCATTGAAGCCATCTATTTGGAATTTTGAACATTGTAAAGCACTATTTTTAGCACTTTGAGCAAATAATATAACAGATCCATTGGAAGCTGGACCAGCAGATGTAGCCCAAGAGAGGAGTGAACTCCTTTATCATTTGTTGTGTTATGTGTTTGCTGATGGTTGTTAATTGTTGGTTATTATGTGCATCTTAAGTGGAAAAAAACTCTAATTTATCTGTTTGCAAATTGATCCTTTTGCCCAAGCACACATAATTAACACTTACAAATAATTTAAAAGATACAAATCTTCTTAATTTTCAAATCAATAAAGATGATGGAGAACCTTGTGTTCCATGATAAGTCAAAGCACATAGAAATTTGGTATTACTATATTCGTGATATGGTGCAGAGAGGAGATGTAAAGCTCCAATATGTTGGCACAGATAAGGAGGTTGCATATGTGTTGACCAAGCCTCTGTCTCGTGTAAAGTTTGAATACTTTTGAGACAAGGTTGGTATAGTTCGAAAGGACCTCCCTCGAAAGGGGGAGTGATGTTGATGATACTATGGTATCCTAACCAACAGTTGGTAGCTCAGTTAGGATTTTATATCCTAGGGGATTGATTATCCCTAGATAGATCCTGAAGGTCCAGTAACGAAGGTCTGTCAGAGTACCTGTGCATGTATATGTCAGTTGTGGTCAGTAGTGGTAGCTCTGTTAGGATTTTTATAATCCTAGGGAATATTACGATTCCTAGGCAGATCCCGAAGGTTCGGTAAGGACGGTCTGTCAAAGTACCACATGGTAGCTCTGTTAGGATTTTATATCCTAGGGAATCTTATGATTCCTGGGCAGATCCCTAGGGACTGTAAGAGTACCACAAAATGTTGTTGTTCCACCTGTGTTATCCACAATTTTGGTCATTGTGATGATGTCATGGCGATGTCATGATGATAGCAAATCAAACTCCTCATTAAAGAACTCCTTCCTGAAAAGGGTTGCTCTTATCTATTTCCAGAAATCATGTTTTGAAGATAGTTCGCAAGCTACATATATACTCTCCTGCGAGAATGATACATTCCCGCATGTTGCATTCAACTAGGGTGCGAACTTTTCGCACTGTAATCATTGACAGGGTGCGAACATATTTTTACAAAGGAAAAGATAAGATTCTCGAGCCTTCTAGAAGGGAATCTTCTAGAAGGGTGAGTTGGTATTCGAATGGTTGTTTAGAAGCTGGCATTCCAGATTTATTGGGATCATTCTTATCCTAGCAACTAACCTATTCTCTCTTATAAATTGATGAGA
>ML852953.1:0-25908 GCA_009831015.1 Picea engelmannii | reverse complement strand
AGTTTTATTTTATCTATCGTTTTATGACAGTTGACTTCAGGGATCTTTGGACAACATGTTTATTTTGGATATATGAGTATTATTTTTGAAATAATTTCAAATTTCATGAGCTTAAATTACCAAAAGGGAATATGTTGATGGGAAGACACAATGAGGCATGTTTTGCTTAACTAATGGTCATGTTATGATTATTATGATTGTTATGAACTAAAGGGAGTCACAAGGGGTCCCACCTACTAGTTATTATTATTTATGACCCTTATTATAATTATTACTCTTCCCCCTAACTAAAGTTAGTTGAGTCTTTTAATTAACTTAACTAATGAATTGGTTCAACTTCTTCAACCAATTCTAATTTGTTAAAAGCAAAAGGAAAGGGAGGAACAAGAGGAGGATAGAAGTAGAAGCATGCTAAGGTTTTCTCTTTGAGTTTATGTTGAGATAGTTCAGTTTTCATTCATTCATATATTAATCACATCCTAATTCTCTCTTATGATAGTAGGGTCTTATTGTAGACAACAATATTCAGGGTTGAATCTAATCATTCAGATACTTGTTCTTCAGAGGTGTTGATCTATCTTTGATAATCTGTGTAGACTTTTCTATTTGTGAATTAGTTTTCATGACTGATAAAGGCTATTGTGCAAAGTTGAGTGGGGAACAATCTATGGCAAGCTTATCCAACTTTTAGAGTTAATTTTTGGTTTTTTGTTAGAGGTCCTTTTGTATGTTCCATTTGGGATGTCTAAGTTTGACTTTGGTCCAAGATTTCTGTATGAGATTTTGTAAATAAAATGACTCTTTGGTGAATTGGAATGAAATAAAGGATTGCTTTATGCCTCATCTATCTTGATTATCATCTTGGTGTCTTTACTTCTGTTCTTACATTTATTTCATCAACTGTTATATTCATAAAATCACATAAAAAGTGAATTTCCAACAAGTTTTTTGTTGATAAAAGACTAGCCTAAGCACTCGTAATTAGTACTTGTGAGTTAGGATGTTATTTTTGTTGGCTATAAACATAGTATGATATTCCTGTCTACTTTTCTTTAGCCAAGTAAAGTCTGAAAATGCTTGAGTAAGATCAATTCATATCTTTTCCTCAACGCGACTGATTGTTGGAAGTTTTTTAGGCAACAAGGAGAGGCTTGGCCTGCCAAGGGAGGTTATCCATAGGTCTATGTGGTAGCATGCAACCAAGGAGATATGCTAGACACAAGTTTTGGACAAATGGATTCTGAGTTTTGGGGAAGGTACAACGGTGACATGAGGTTGATACAATAGAATTTGTGGGTTGTTTAAGGAATATAACAACCAGTATAACAAAAAAATTTGGACAACCTTTGAACGGTGATATAGTCATAAAAGAGGGGGATGTTACATCACTAACAATCAATAGTTTTGGGACAACCATTGAGGGCTGTCACAACTAGATCAACAACAACCTAGGAATCTCAGCCAAAGACAGTGGATAAAGATGGAAGGACTCAACCAAACTTGTGCAAGGGTTGTAGAGGAAGAGGATGGTTTGAGGGGGAAAGGGATGACCTAACCCTTAGCCTCAGTTCAACATAATTTGGCACAAAAACTAATGAGGGTTTATGTAGTGGTCTTGTAAGTATTTTGGTATTTTTCTTTTGTAAGAATTGGGCCATTGTCCCTGGTACGGTATGCCATTGTTCTGGGTTTAAGAACAATTGATTTGGGAATTAAATTCCCATGTACTGTGTATGATTCAATTGCTGATTTATTTTCCACTATGCTAAATTTTTATGCATCTCAATGTGTTTATGTTCACAGTTCAAATTGTGTAATTTTGTATATACCATTGAGAAACTACACTAGAGCTGAGGTGTGTGTGCACTAGTCTAATTGCACATCGAAATATAACATGGTATCAAAGCATTAGGTTCTGAGAAGGGCAGTTGGATCTTAGTTATTTACATAGGTGACTAGCTCTGAGAGGGAGCTATAGTGACTATTGCAGATGACAATAGTGTTGAGAAGACATGGAGAAGACCATTCAGATGAGGAGTTGTGGACTATTGCAGCTTAATGGTATGGCAGGTTGGGAGTTTTGGTGATTGGTGGAGATCTTGGTTCGCAAAAATATGTTGTGTGGCGGGTTTCAAACTCCGTGGATGGACTTCCAATGGATTTTCATAGTGAGTTGCAATGGGTGCATCTCAGGTGATTTTACACGGACGAGATAACTTCATATGTATGGTAGTTTGACGAGTTAGCATCTTCATCGTGCCAAATATTTTCATGTTTGACAGTGAGTCGAGGTGCGACAATGTATGAAGTATTTGACCCAGGAGAATGAGGACACTTGCAGAGGTCTAGAGTGAACTAGTTTGAGTGTCCAACTGCAACTTGGGACTATTTCAGAGAGAGGACACATGTTCAATTGCAGCGTGTGCGTAGACACAGAGAGTCTTGTGACTTGGATGTTGGACTTGGGTAGAAGTTCATTGGATGGTTGTGACTTGGGTAAGCAGGATGATTTCCTTGGGATTGCATGGTTCTTATACAGTGGGAGCCACCAACATATGAGAGGAGCATGGAAATTGTTCGAGAGATTCATAAAGTCCCACTGAGGTTTGCACATGGAGCTTGGTATGGAGACCAGACATGTAGTACATATCTATGGAATAATGGTATTCTAGATGGAGTCAAGGGATATGTTGAGAGTGACAAATGTGCTATGGGTGCCAAGAGTCTGTTCTCAGTCTCAACGATTGAGGAGAAGGGCTATGCAATATTTTGATATGGACACATGTTGTTCATACCCAGAGGATCTGTCTTAGACACAGTAGTAGTATTAGAGTTAGAGAGAGAAAATTGTATAGGCAGAAGGGCCAGCCTATGCGAGCCATGACCATCAATACCAGAGTGACAATGAATAGGGAGAATATAGCTCCGAAGATTGTACAGACTCAGTGGGATCCCAACTTTAGAGGGATTTAGCATAGTGAGAGGGAGTTTGAATTCAGAGGGAGTTACTAGGATCAAATGGAGAGTCAACTGTTTATAGGGAGTCAACCTTCAGGTTCAGGTGGGAGAGAGGAGTCTTCTAAGACTGTTAAGAAGGTGTCATGGGTTGAGAAATCCAGGCATGATGATTCTAGGAGTAGGATGTCTTCAAAGAAGGGTCCATGTCATATAACATGATTTTCTTCAGTGACAAAGTCAACATCCAATCAGATGGATTGGAGAGCCGCTGTGGTATCAGATCCAATGCAGGAGACAAAGCTACTTCCAGGTACTGGTGAGAATACATCCCTCGCTAAGAGGGAGTGTTGATGTTTTGGTAGCATTGGGAGTATTCTCACATGCGTGGGGATATGTGGGCTTATGTTGGGGCCTCACACCCACATGTTGGGGATTCACACCCACATGGGAGAATAAACAAATCTATTTTAATGCTGAGTTACTTGAAGGGATTTTACTCAACATTAGAGTTGTACAAAATAATATTGAGTATAATGTGATGATTTATTATTATGAGAGTGATTCTCATTTTCTCTTGGAGAACCTTGGTGACCTCAACCAACCATGGAGAGAGGCTGCTAGGTCTCAATTTTGCTGTTCTTTTCTTGTATTGGGCAAGCTTTGATGGGGAGAGGGCATGAACTAGCAAAGGAGAGAATTCGCTGACTGTTGGAGGTTTGTTGGGAAGAAAGGAGAGGCTTGGCCTACCAAGGGAGGTTAGCCACATGTCTATGTGGAAACATTCATCCAAGGAGATAATCTAGCCACAAGTTTTGGACAACTGGCTATTGAGTTTTAGGGCAGATACAATAGTGACAGGAGGCCGATATAACATAATTTGTGGGATGTTTAAGGGCTGTAACAACTAGTATAAAAACAAAATTTGGACAACCTTTGAAGGATGATACGATCATAATAGAGGGGGTTGTTACAACACTAACAATTAATAGTTTTGGGATAGCCATTGAGGGTTGTCACAACCAGATCAACAACAAACTAGGAACCTTAGACAAAGATAGTGGATAAGGCTGAAAGGACTCGACCAAACTTGTGAAAGGGCTGCAGAGGCAGAGGAGGGTTTGAAGGGGCAAGGGATGCCCTAACCCTCAAACTCAGTTCAACAATATTTGGCACATAACAAAGGAGGGTTTCTGTAGTGGTCTTGTAAGTATTTTGGTATTTTTCTTTTGTAAGAATTGGGCCATTGTCCCTGGTACATGATCCTATTGTTATAGATTTAAGAACAAGTTTTTTGGGCATTAAATTCTTGTGTATTATGTATGATTCAATTGCTACTTTATTTTCCACCATGCTAAATTGTTAGACATCTCAGTGTGTTTATGTTCACAGTTCAAATTGTGTAATTTTTTGTATACTATTGAGAACCTAAACCAGACATGAGGTGTGTGTGCACCGGTCTAAGTGCACATCAAAATATAACAAAAAGTGGTATCCAACACTAAAAGCATGTGCAATTAAATTAGCATGGGAAATGATGGCAAGTATAAGATGGAATGAAGTTGTTAGCCAACCACTAAAGGCATGTGATGTTCAATAAGATGGGTAGTCCTACCAAGTGTAAAGTGCTTGGAAGATGGTAGTCAATGACTAAGGGCAATTGCAATTAATAAATATGGGTACTCATCTACTTGCATAAGGCAGATGGAATATGGTGGCCAACCACTTTAGGTATGTGCAATTAGTAAGCATGGGTATCCTTCCACGTGCCACACTAAAAGCTCCCCCATGACTTATATGTCCCAAAGAAATCAATTGACATCTATTGGATGAGTAACTTAGCATACCTTTTTTTTTAATGGATGCTTCCAGTCAACACAAACAAGTAGACACTTTTTCTGGTGTCAGAATTTATTACAATGAAGTGAGTACATATCACATGCTCATGCGAACTATCCTTTGGCTAAGAAACCACAATTGGGGGATATCTATTCAACAAATATCTCATATACATGGGTATTGACCCACGTGGGGTGAACATGTCACTGGGTGGATTTGAACTTTGGTGGGGGGAATAACAACACGCTTGCTTTACCAACCAACCAAGCACATGTTTGATGTCTTATCCTATCTTTCTTATCATATAATTTATTCTCATGTTTGTCTCTTTCAAACCATTTTGTAACAGGGCCTTTGAACTTGAGCCTCCATTCATAAAGTGGGTTGTCACTTAAGACAATAATACAAGATATCAAGGTAGATCCAAATACACCAAATGACACAATAACAACATCCTCCATTTTCCAAGTAGCCTCATTAGGTTTGTACCCTCTCTATTGGACCTTTACTTGCACAATTGCTCAGTTCTGTAATATTGCAATTTTCTTCTTGAGAATACATAATGACTCTTCTTGGAACTCTCCATCTAGTTCCCCTTGGATCACATACCAATCAAGAATGTGGTTAGGATCATGCGTATATTTCTTTAGCAATAAAACATGAAAGACCACACACTTTCACATGGGAGGCAATACAAGCATGTATGCAATTTTTAATACCTCGGTTTTGACACCTAGAATGTATTGAATCATATTATGTATAAATTGTAAATATGTTAATATGGATTCCTAGTGTGGAGCGCAAGTCCAAGGCCCAAATAGTATGAATGGCTAGGAATGTATGATGCAAATGTGCATATATGGACCATGTGGTAGGATTTCCATGGAAAATTTAGGTTATGTAATTATTAGTGTTGGATTAATATATAATGGTCCAAGATAACTACAAAGAGCACTAGAAGGGATATGATTCCATTAGAGGAGAAGAGGAAAGGGGGCCCATGGGAAAGTGAATCCTCTATTTCCAAGAGTTAGCCCTAGATTTCATCTATTTCTCACATGTGCCTGAAATGAAGCCATCCATTGTCATTAACTCATTAAACCGATCATTGAATGCATGCAAGAGGTTTGTGGGGAAGCCTTCTCACTCATTTATGGAAGAAGTTCAAGTGGTAAAGCCCTAAAACAAAAGTGTAACTTTATAGTAACTAAGAGGGGTTGTCCATTGTCACCACAACAATTCCACCTCTCACTTTAGGCCGACTCTCCCCCGACACAAGGGGGGTTTCACTAAGAAAATGTGTGATAAACTTCAGAAAATAAATGGATGGGTGGACTGAGACTAGTACTTATATAATCCAGGTAAAATGGAGTCAAGAGATCAATATTAGAGGGATGTTTTCTATTAATGACTATGAAAAAATAGAGCTACAATAACATGCTACATCCAACCCTAATTTTATGTTAATTAATGCAGAAATTTCCCTTGAGGGCCCTTCCAAAGGTTCACCTCTCTAACCTTTCCATGAGGGTGTGCCTTACTATGAAGTATAAATTCTGCAACAACTCTTACTAAGGTGATATATGCAAGATTGACACATTAAAAAATTAACCAACGAAGGAGAGTAAGAGGGGAAATCCCACACCTAAATCCTTCTATTGGAGTAGAGTAACCATTCACAAATAGTCCTTGAAGCAGATTTTGCAAACAATTTCTAGCATCGACTTTCAACAATTGGAGAGGAAAGAATAAGCCTCATATTCAAAAAGAAAGAACCCTTGCATTCATATTACCTTCACATGACATTCAATGATTAATCTCATAGAGATATATCCCCAAATCCAACCATGAAAAAAAATGGGGAAGAGTTTCTCTTTATATAAAGTTTAACTCAAATTCCTTGAAAATATATATTATTAAGTGGGATCTAGATCCACACTTCTCTCCAAGGAATAAAAAGAAAGTATTATCTTCTCTAGATCCATGATTTGCACCTAGACATAACAATATCAAATTACATTATGGGGCTCTCCAAGGAAAAATGCCCTCACAAATAATAAAATAGTGGAGCCAAATGAATGATATTCCACATGTCTCCTCTATGTGAAACACTCCATGCAAGATTCCTTAAAACAAGCAAATCTTAGCCCTATGTGCAAGGAATTCCCAACCATGTGCAACCATTAATCTTACTCTTCCCAAATAACCAAAATGCTCAAGCAAAAAAGGTGGGGCGTTCTTCAAAAAGTTGGTCAAGATGTGGCGAGGGTTTTAAAAAGACAATTTTGCAACCATCATAACTCCATCAATATTTGTCAAAATTTCTATTATGACCAAAATTATGAAACCCCACAACCATTCTGTATCTACTTGTTTCGATCCGACAACAATCTGGGCACTTTTTCAAAATATATCTTTTCATGAGTTAGGATGCCCCTTCAATAAAGCTATCAAACTCCTCCAAAATCAGATCTCATAAATAAGTGTCCAAGCAACAGTCCATTAGTTGTTATAACAACCCATTAAACATAAGGTGACCTCAACATGTGTGCAAATAATATGTGGGACACTCAAATCATTCTAACCATTCCCATGTAAAGTGGATCTACATAAATATAAGTGTAAACTGGGATATGGTTGTTAAAATAACCCCTTAAAACAAGGATGCCCTCAAAGAATGTGCAAGAAAACTCAATCTATGCATTATGACCAATTCAAACTCCTCATCAAGTGTGCCAAGAGCATGAATCCATGAAATAAAGAGTCAACCAACAATATGATAGTGTAGATCCATTTGTATCATCCTCTCAATAGTCCACTAGATCCATGGGTAAGCGGACGACCCCATCAAATAATGTGACCATGCATCAAAATATGTGCCAATAAGATGAAACCAAGGGAGTGATCCAATAGAAAATGAAGTCTGCGCCATCAATACTCGATCCATGTGCAAGGAGTGTCAACACGAGAAAGGGTGTCCATCCAATAAGGCTCCAACCATGATACACCATCCAAAATATAGTCGTTGAGAGGGATAGAACCATATAGAAACAAATGCACATGAAGAGTGCTCTCCTATAACAAAGATCCAACCATGCCAATATGCTATCCCAATGCCAAATGAACCCATGAATGCTAGGGTGTTCCTCCAAGAAATCCAAGTCTCATTAAGTACCATTAAATATAGCCGTTGAAAGGGCTTGATGGATTAGGAAGATGTGTAAAATGAGGAACACTCCACATAATATGATGAAATACATAGTATAAACCAATAAACATCCTCCATCCATGGCGCTCAATAATATATGATACAAAGATGATACAACCAAAAGAGCTCTCTAGGGCCAATACATGAACCAATGTACATGTGAGATAATGTCACTAGTATGCCTTAGCACCCATTGAGGTGTTCAACATACAAATTGTCACAAGGGAAGCAAGTCTAGGAGAGTACACACAAGAAATATGTCCCATATCCATGCAAGTGGTTAACCAAAACATAATGCAAGCCTATGCTATGTTTGATGAAAATCACAAGTATGCAATCATCCTTGAAGTAAATGAATGAAGAAGGACAACTAAATCTGGGATCAATGTGCTCCAAACTTAGCTTGCTTGGGCAGGGTCATCAATCATGACATTAGCTTCATGTGAAATTGTTGATGTTTGGTAGCTGCGGGAGGATCTTTCCCTCCTAGATGACCTTTCTTAGATGCAGAGAAGATTCCAAAAGCAAGATATCGATTGGACATATATTGAAATACCTAGAAGAGAAGTCAGACCAACTAGAAGCACATGGAGACTATAAATAAGGAGGCACCTTATCTCATTTGTTCACTGACTCATACTCTCTCAGCTACATAGAATCAAGGCACAAGTTTGGAGAAGGTCACACAACTACTAGAGTAACTCAATTTCTTCTTGTTTAGTCTTTCTGGTATCTCTCTCTCGTGCGCTTCTCTTGGTAATGGTGTGATACCTTGGTATAGTGTTGTTGTTGCATTTTTAGTGGTATTTATGGTTAAGCTATCCCTTGAGCTAGGGTTTGTTTGTTTGGACTTTCTTTGTGAACAAAATCTATCTAAGAAAGGTTGTTGGGTTTTTCCCCCATTTGGGGTTTTCCCAGGACAAGTCTCTTGTGTTCTTTTTGTCTCTCATTTATGTTGCTATTGCTCAGTACATGATATATATATGTTAATAGTAATTAATTAAAAGAACACTAGT
Organism: Picea engelmannii; assembly: GCA_009831015.1. NCBI lineage: Eukaryota > Viridiplantae > Streptophyta > Pinopsida > Pinales > Pinaceae > Picea > Picea engelmannii. The sequence continues at coordinate 16,890 of ML852953.1, read as the reverse complement.
AACTCTAATGCTATGTAAATAAGAAAAATCTAACATGGTATCAGAGTTGGTTACCTTTAGAACAATTTGACCACTGGAAGGAAGATCACTACAACAACACCTTGCAAATGCAATACTTTTCAATCATTGAGAACTATCCCAAGGTCATTGGGGTTAATTCCTTCACAGAGAAGTGTTCCCTAAACTAGTGCACCCCCTTAAACACTCAACGTGTAGTTTGGTGAAGTTTGAAAAATTGAGGTTTTTCAGTGCTAGGGTTTCTACCAATGAAATATGTCAACCATCATGAGAGTTGAATATAGATTGGGTGGAACAAATAACTTCATATCCTGGAAGAAAAAAGTTCTCATTCTTGAAGATAATGCGTTATTGGATCATATCAAGTAGATGATTCCAGAAGGCATCTCGAAGAAGTCTAAGAAACCATGCCACAAGAAGGATGCGTCAAATATTAGATGCTACAACATCAAGGATATGGGACATTATGCCGCACAATGTCCTCTTAAACATGAGAAGAGAAAGAAGAATCACCATGAACATACAATAGATGCTAAAGAGAAGAATTCAAAGGATGAAGAGTATGTCCTTTAGCCAGTAGTTCTTCCAAGCACATGACCATGGAAACTATAAAATACAACTCAAGTGGGACAACAACAACTAAACTCCAGGTTTTCATATCGTGTTTGATATTTTTATATTTCTATAGTTTAAGTAAGTATTGTAACTAGAATAATGGTCTTTAGAATTTCTATTATTGCTATCGCTATTGCTAGTTTAGTAAACACTTGATTATTGTTGGTATGACTACAATTAAATGAATACTCATATTAATAATACACTTGTTTACAAGATAAATTGATCTTCTCTAGGAGATATTCTTGGTTGTTGAACCTGTCTCATCTAGGTTATCTTGAAAATTCCATGGAGGTTACCATGGAGATGTTGTTTTTCTTGTTTCTTTTTCTGGGAAGGTCACAGGTAATAGCTCCGAGAGGGAGCTATAATGACGGTTGTAGAAGGACACAATTTAGATGGCCTCTAGCTGAGACATGAAGTAGACTATCCAAACATAGAGTTGTGCACATCCATGTAATGAAGGAGAAGAGGAGGTCAACACATGCAGAGGGAGCATATGACTCCAAAGAATATATAGATTCATAGGAGTCAATATTCAGAGGGAGAATCCAGACTTAGAGTGAGCTTGATCTCAGAGAGAGTAAGTTGCTTAGAGACTTTCATTCATAAAGTATTCCTCCTCAGATTCAGATGGGAGAGACATCCTCCAAGATTGACAAACAAGAGGCTAGATCGAAAATTTAGAGGCTTTGAGGAGATATGAGACCTCCTGGGAGGATTCCCTTGTTTCAGTGACAAAGAAGGAAGCCAGTGAGAAATACTGGAATATGGACCTTTTTCCTTGATTCAGAGACAAGAAGGGAAGTCAGTGGTGACTTCCAAGTTGATCTACAAGATCAAACATGCTACAGATGGAAACATAGAGATGTAAAAATCTTGATTTGTGGCCCAAGGATTCTATGACGAGACACTTACTCCAATAGCCAGAATAAGTGTACATAAAGAAGCCACATGATACATGAGAAGGAGTCTCATGTATGCGGATTGAAGAAGGATTTGTATGGGCCCAAGCATGCACCTATGGCATGATATGCCATATCAAACAATTATTTGATGAGCATGGGGATGGTTTCCCATTGATCCTATATGTGGATGTTCTTTTTCTAATGGAATATGAGAAGCTCATAGTTGGTTGCAAGAGGGAGATCACTTCAGAGTTCGAGATGAAGGATCTAGGTCTGATGCATTACTTCTTGGGATTGGAGGTGCAACATAGATCATATGATATTTTCCTTAGTCAAGGAAAATATACTGTTGAGATCCTGCAGAGATTCAGGATGATGGACTGCAATTCCATGACCACATCCATGACGATAAATATAAAGCTCTTGAGTGATTCATCTTCATATTTGGTGGATTCCATGATGTACAAGAAACTAATTGGATCCTTGATGTACCTGGTTAACACATGCCTAACATATGCCTTGCTGTGAATGCCTTGAGTTAGTACATGGTTGAACGTAGACATGTACATTGGATGGGAACAAAACATGTGTTGAGGTACCTACATGGTACAATTGGATATGGATTGAGATATGCCTCGGATGGAAATGTGAAGCTGCAGGGATATACAAACTCTGACTGGGCATGGAGTGCAATGGATCAAAAGAGTAATTCCAAATGTTGTTTCAGTTTGGGATTAGTGTGATCTCATGGTTGATCAGGAAGCAGACATCAGTGGCACTCAGTACAACATAGGTAGAGTATATAACAGCCAATGTTGCAAGCCGTGAAGCAGTGTGGCTTCGAAATTTTCTTGGAGGACTTCATCTGAGACACGATTTAAAATGGAGCAGTGAAGCTCCAGCACACATCCACAGATGAGAATATTGCAGACATTCTCACCAAGATTTTTTCCAAGGTGATGGACAAATGAGTAGCATCGGGAAGAAATTATCCCACATTGGTCATGTTGATTTGACCAAGGGAGATTGATACATTCACTCACAGGATTAGCCATTTGGATAGTGGTGAATGGCATAGGCACAATCTTTCTCCTATTAATCATGTTGATTTGACTAGGAGTGAAAAATATTCGAGGTGCTCCAGAGACAAGCTTGGCATGATGCATAATGTCCACCCTCGTTGAGAGGGAGGTGTGTTGTTTCTTCTCATGCCGGCTAACCCCTCTGGCCAAGGGTTCCCTAGATAAATCACGTGAGGTGAATAAATGGGTAATTCACTGTCAGACCTAATGAGAGAAGAAACATAACACACATAGTCGTGAGGACTATGGGAGTAGCTTCGTGCTACTGGATGAGACTATAACTATGGTTGATGGAATTGTATTAGATGTGTGCTACTATATGATTGATCCAGGTGGATATCGGGGTCCACCCACCTTTTCCAAATGGCTCAAAACAGTTTTCTGGCCATTTTGGCAATTTACTATTTTTAGCAGGTTTTAACTTCCGGGGCCATTTTGAGGGCCTAAATGATTTTTTTTTCAAGATCGAGGTTCTCAATGATAGCCGAAGGCATACTTGAGCCCCCAAAATGAATCTCCTCGACGATACCTTTCCAACGAGCTATCACACGCCTAAAAAGGAGATCGTATGCAAAAGTTACGACCCCGGGAAGTTGATGCACCAACTTACCCAAACGGGGCCCACATGACTTTTGGCGCTTCATCTCCTAGGGTTAGGTTTTTGGATGTTTAGGACTTTTGGCATTCCTGATTATTGTAAAAAGGCCTCCAGAGCCTCATTGTAACCATCTTCTTGCGAATGCGATTAGTCGTCACATCTCTTCTCAGAGATAAGCTGCCACCATTCTAGTGAGTCTTTCACTCTGTATTTTTACAGTCTCTGTACATTTATTTGATCAATAGAAATCGTGTATTACTGTATATATGGGTTTATGGTTGCATCTCTGATACATTTCTGTTATATTATTGAATATCTGCAATATCTCTGTGCATTTATTTATTATATCTCCGCTCTCATTTCGTGCCGAAAATAATCCGGATCACTGATTGCTGCATAGTTATAGAGACATTGACTATGATTATGACTAATGGAATTGTATTAACTATGTGCTACTAGCTGATTGTTGCATAATCATAGGTATGACTATGGATGATGGCATTGTAGTAGCTGTGTGCTATTAGCTGATTGCTGTATAGTCATACATATGACTATGGCTGATGGCATTGTAGTAGTTGTGTGCTACTAGCTGATTGTTGCATAGTCATTTGGATCCTGATTATGGCCGATGGCATTGTAGTATTTGTATGCTACTATATGATTACTGCATAGTCATGGAGGTTGCATACTATGATTATGGCCGATGACATGGTAGTAGCTGTGTGCTACTAGTTGATAGCTGCATAGTCATAGAGATTGTTGGATTGCATGGTGGTAGCTTGTGTAGCTATCATTTGATTATAGGAGAGACACATTGTGTCTTTGGATAGTAGCTGTGTGCTACTTGGAGTGGTCTTGTACCACCATATAGTAGTTGTATACTACTATGGATCAACATAGTCATATTCTACTAGATGGCATTGTAGTAGTTGTGCGCTACTAGTTGATTTCCATGGAGACTACCAGTCCACATTGGGAGTAGCTGAGTGCTACTTGATTGCAGAGACTGTGACAGACGATTTGAGCTACCAATGGCATTGTGGTAGTTGTGTGCTACCAACTAATTGCAGAGTAGTTAGTGGACTACTAGACAAAGACATCATGAAAGATACCTCCCTAGCTAAGAGGGAGTGTTGATTTTTGGTAGCTGCGGGAGGATATTTCCCTCCTAGATGACCTTTCTTAGATGCAGAGAAGATTTTGGAAGCAAGAGATCCATTGGACAGATATTGAAATATCCTAGAAGAGAAGTCGACCTAGAAGAATAAAGAATAATGAAAAGACACCTTCCCATAAGAGAAGTCGCACCAACTAGAAGGACAAGAAGACTATAAATAAGGGGGCACCTTAGCTCATTTGTTGACTGACTCACACTCTCTTATCTACACAGAAGTAAGGTGCAAGTTTGGAGAAGGTGACACACCTGCTACAATAACTCAATTTCTTCTTGTTCAGTCTTTCTGGTATCTCTCTCTTGTGCTATACTCTTGGTAGTGGTGCGTTAACTTTGTCTAGTGATGTTGTTGCAACTATGGTGGTATTTATGGTTAAGTTATCCCTTGAGCAAGGGTTTATTTGTTTGGACTTTCTTTGTGAAAAAAACTATCTAAGAAAGGTTGTTGGGTGTTTCCCCCATTTGGGGTTTTCCCAAGATAAGTCTCTTGTGTTCTTTTTGTCTCTTCTTTATGATGCTACTACTCAGTACATGATATATATATATGTTAATGGTAATGAAGTAAAATAACACTAGTAACTCTAATACTCTGTAAATAAGGAAAATCTAACAAAAATGAGGGGTAACAATGGGGAAGAGTGAAATTCCTTCCTTTCACCTATCATAAGTAAGGACAACCATAATTTCCTCAATTCTCTTGATGTCATTGAATTTAGGCATTCATGTTGTCACTCTCTCGTTCACACTCTACATTGCTCGTGCATGGGGCATTTTCTATCCATTGTTGCTAACCATGAACCGAAGTCACACTAAAATGGATACAAGCGAGCAAGGAGGGAATGGATACAATATTTTTTTCAACAAAGTTGGATACGATATGATGGGGAAATGATTGACACACACATACATACTATATATATATATATATATATATATATATATATATATATATATATGTTCCAAGGAAAACACCTCGTGGAAAACCCTCCGAGTACATCCCCATGATCCATGTATGGTAAAGGTGGTAAATTGTCGGTCTTGATTATGGATCTTAATCTTGAGGGGATCAAGAGAGTTGAACCCGTGACCTCCGCAACTTTGGGGTGAGATCTCACATTTGGCTCATGACCACTTGAGTTAACCCTTGAATCTATATATATGTTTCAAGGAAAACACCTCATAGAAAACCCTCTGAGTACTTCCATATGATCCATGGATGGTAAACGAGGTAAACCATCGGCCTTGATTACAAAGCTTAACCTTGAGGGGATCAAGAGAGTCGAACCTGTGACGTCCCCAACTTTGGAGGAGAGATCTCACATTTGGATCATGACCACTTGATCTAACCTTCGAAGATATATATATATAGATATGCCTAATGGTAATCTAAATTAATTATGCCTCGTGGTTTTTTGCATATATATATGCAAAAAACCATGAGGCATAAATAATTTAGATTACCTTTCATCAATTAAATTGAAAGGATGAGATATAAAGGAACTATGCTATGAAAAACTCTAATAGGACTATAAAATATAATTTACAACGTTCATCAATTAGATTTAGAAGCATTCACGTCATTTTTAACAACTAACATTAGCAAACTCAAATATTATCATAGAGAATGTTCTTCTATCCCAAGTGCCATAGATAAGCCAACCCCTATCAAGAATTTAATCAAGAACATGTCATCTACTTGTGAACATCAACTTCTAAATCCTAAAATTACTCAAAGGCTTAATCCAAGTTAGCATCTAACAAAAGAATACATCGATTACAGCTCTAGAAGAGGTGTTGGAATTTGCTTTTAAACCCAAATTTGGAGGTCATTGGTGACTCAATTGAGGTGTATTTGGCTTCATCCATTGATTGACTGAACAATCGATTAGTCATTGTGAGAGTTGGTTGACTAACTAGACAGTGCATAAAATGACTAAATTTATGGGTTTGTCTACCTGTTTGGGACCGAATTGGATGATCAAAATTGACTTAGTGCCTAACCAATCCCCTTAAAACATGGTTGAGTGATATTTTGAAAAGTGTGATGACATGCGATATTGTACTTTATGCTATAACACTATCTCTAGACACCGTTGACTTCTCTTGGATATGCTATTTATTTTTATTGTTTAGACTGATAAAAATGAATGAAATAATATTACAATAGAAAATGTATATCATATGGAGAATTTTCTAAATGTGGCATCATCATAATTTTCTCCACGACATAAGGACAGGGGCATGTGAATGGACTAGCAATGGAGTACATTAGGTCAGAGGTTAAGAGTTCACATTAGTTCAAAAAAGGTAAAGAAAAACATTGAAGCTTGCTAGAAGATTATTGGAAATAAGTGTTGGTCCATGTCACCCTTCATAAATCCAGTTTGCTGTTTTGTAGGGCTAAAAATTCCACCATATCAATTTTGATATGCAAGTTGTTTTATTACATATACAAGTCTCTAGGGTTTATTGCAACAACTATGAGGAATTTGCGCAAAAGTTGAAAAAGAAGACAATAAAACATAATCATTGTACTTCTACACTAGGATATGACACTAACACTATAGTAGACAAACATTTGATGCAATAAAATGCCCAAATATTAATGGTTTTTTGAACCAAACGTAAGCCTCGAATATTTTTGGAAAAATACAATGAGAAAATACCATTAAACATAAAAATTCAGATTACCGTTCATCAATTTAGGGTGAGGGTTTAAGTCTTGATTTATAATATTTGAGGCTCAATTTAGGGTTAGGGTTGTATAGTTTGCCTTTAGGGTTCTTTATTTGTTTTTCTTCATGTCAAAAAAATCACTTTCTTTAGTAGAAAACTTTCCCAATAGCAGCCAAAATGTTTCATAAAATCATGAAAGGTTTAAGAATCATGTTGAAAGTACTGGTTATGGCTTGGAATGTTTTAGTTTTTTGGACACGAATTGGAAACATTTTAGTGTCGTTTCCAAGTCGTATCCCCTCAGCTTTAGTTTTCAAAATAAGGAATGATGTATCCCCCCTTTTACCATATGTTTCCAATAACTTAGCCATGAACCAATCAAGGATGTTGGGAAGGGGGGGGTGGGGGGGATTGACCCAAATCAACAATGTGAAGTGGATAGATAGACTTTGAATGGATGAGAGATGGTTTTAGGTGAGCATAGAGACTAGGCAAGTTAGGAGTCCATCACCTCCTATGCAACGCTTCTCCATGAGAAGCCAATTATTACTCTTGCAAAGAAATTTTCGGAAGGCAAACAACATATTGGACTCTTTCTTCTTGCATTGAAGAGCACTGGAGGGAAGAATATTCTTGAGGGACTATAATAAGCATCGAAGGGAAAGGTATTCCTTGTGTTGTGTGGGGTAGTGGAAGAGAGTTCTATGGATGTTTCATGGTTGTCTGAGATGACTGCAATGCCCTGTAATGAATATATTGGTTGAGCATGAGAGAAGAAGGGTTGCATTGAGAGAGATAGAATCTTGGAGCTTGGTTCCTTCACCTTGGTGGCCTCATAGATCGACTTGGGTTGGTATTTGAGTTGGTATGTGAGTGGTATCCATTGAAAGATAAGTATTCCATTGTTGTTTATATTATGAAAAGTTTGCTATTATTTTATGTTATAGAAATGTATATGATTGCATGCTTATGTGTGAATGATTAGTTATGGATACGTGTGAAGTTTTCACAACGAACCTAGCTAGTAGAAAAATTACACAGATCTTGTGAGAGAAAGAAGAGAATAGAGACAAGCTTGAGAGAAATAATGAATTGTGTTAAATGATTGAGTAAAATGGTAAAATACACATGATATACTCTACATGGCTAAGTCATTGCACCATAGTAGTGATCTTGAGAGATCTAGACACTCACTGATAGAAACTGAAGTAATCTGCCACCTATTCCTAGTTAACTGGTCCATGCAATAATCATTTAACTGAGTCACACGTGTGGAAGTGAGAAAAACTCATGGAATCACAAGATATGTTCCCTCTTGGCCACATGCATGAGATATGCACCCTCCTGGTGAGGAAACTAAGGTGAACATGCAACTGCTGGTGATAAAATGAGGTTCTATGCATGAGTGGCCTCCACTAGTGTAATTGAGGTGTAACTCACTTTGAACTGAAGAGGGAACACACCCTATTTTGTAGGAGGTGCCCTAATTTTTAAGGGAATATTCTCATCCATGGAAGCGTCTTCAACATTTGCCTATCAACCTTAGGAAAATAATTACCTAGTTGAGTGTGTAATATCTCTAAAACCCCCTCTGAATACTACTAGGGTGTACATGATGAATGGGTATTGACAACCAAGGCCATGTTAGGTACCCATTTTATAATGCATCTAAGAATGAAACACTAATAAAATAGAGGAAAGAGGGAAAAGCTCATGGGAACCCCTCCTTCAAAGTACAATGCATAAAAAGTGAAGAAGGAAGAAAGACAATTGCTAAGAAACTATGTCCTTCAATCCAAGACGATCATGTAGAAGGTGGAACTTCTACTCAGTAAATGTCTTGGTGAAGATGTCCGCAGTCTGTTTGGGAGATGGACAATACTGCAAATCGATGATCTGATAAAAATGCATATGGATATCGATGTTTGGTCTGTTGTTGTTGTATTGGGTCTTTGCAAAAATTGAGAGTACTATGATTTTCATACCAAATGACAGTCGAATGATGGAACTGGCGGCCAAGATCAGTGAGGAAGTTTTGAAGCCAAAGTTCCTAAATAATGATGTTGACTGCTCCTCTGTACTCGAACTCTGCTCACAATAGAGAAATCATTGACTGATTTTTGCTCGACCAATAGATTGGAGCAGAACCCAAACTAAGCACGTACCCATACGTGGACTTGCGATTTTGTGATATTTTCCAGCCCAATCAGAATCAATGAAGCCCATGATATCCAATGCACAACCTACTGCATAGTGGATCCCATAACCAGTGGTTCCCTACACATATCTGAGGATGCGCTTGGCAGCCTTCTAGTGTAGCTCATTCGACTCCTACATGTACCTAGAAACTGCCCCTACTGCATATGAGATATCTAGACGGGTGTGGGTGAGATATAGAAGGCTACCCATAAGCTATCGATACAAGGCACTGTCCACCACTGGTGTATCCCTGCCATCCTCAATATTACCCCAGACAGAAAGGGTGTGGATGTCGACTTGCAGTCGATCATGTGGATTCTAACAAAGAGATCCCTGGAATACTTAGTTTGAGATATCTTGATGAATGAAGCATTCTGATTGATCTCAAGACCAAGGAAATAGTGCAATGGACCCATTTCTATCATAGAGAACTTGTCGTGCATAATGTCTTTGACTGCAACAATCGTTGACACTGAACTTCCTGTGATCAGGAGTTCATCAACATAGAGAACTAATATCAACAAGGAGTTGAGGTTCTCAGTATGTAGACATTCATATATGATTTTCATCTAACAAAATGTTGAGGAAGGAAGTAGGCATCCATCTTTGCATACCATGCTCTAGGCACTTGCTTGAGGCCATAGAGTGAAGTTTTTAGTCCACATACTAAGGATGAGTTCTATATGAACCCCAGGGGATGCTCCATGTAAATGTCCTCTGAGATATCCCTGTGAATAAAGGAATTCTTCACGTGCATCTTGTGAACTTCCCACCCCCTAGCTGTTGCAATGGAAAGGGCCAATTATATGGAGTCCATCTTTTCTATGAGAGAAAAGGTCTCATCATAGTCTATCCCATGGATTTGTTGAAAACCTTTGGCAACTAGTATTTCCTTGTACCTACTTGTTTAATTTTCTAAAGGTGACTCAAGCGCATGTAGTTTCTTTTCAATTTAGCATGAACTTGAACCATAAACAATGCAACAACACAATATCTACAATAACCAAGATCACAAGAAGACTAACCATGCACAAGACACAAGAAGTTATCCTGGGAAAATCCTTCTCAAACAAGGGAAAAACCCAACAATCATTTTCTATAGAGTCAAGAGAAGATCACCCTCACACCATAAAACCTAGCACACACAAGAGGGTGCTCTATGACAAATAAAGCTAGCGCATAGAAGAAGTGCACACTAAATTTCAGATCTCCACAATGTGTGTTGTGTGAATGAGATATGATCCTCAATGGGGATCTATCTCTCTAATAAATACATGACCTAATTCATCAAATAGATGTGTCTATTGGCACAATAGGGTGGACTTGTACAACTCAATAATATAATTAATATTTTACATAATATAAATTATCTTTACACAGTAGGGCCAACTTGTACTGTTCACAATACAAAAATAGTGTTTTACAATAATCTTACTCTTAGACAATAGAACAAGGGATCTCACAAACATCCTCTAGTGGTATGATACTAAGGATAAGTCCACATGTGCTCAACCACATGGGACATCATTCTCAAAAATATCCACGCAAATAAATCCATAGGATTATGAACTTGATCCAGAGGATCAAAATATGCTCAAAAATCAAAGTTCTCAGAATTGCTTCAAAACATACTTGTGCGTAGGCCTCGTCCTCATGATCCCAAGCAACTTGAATGGGTTCAAATAGACATCGTATGCAAGAGATAACACATTATGTCCGCTTTTCCAAAAATGAAAAATTTTGCTGACTGTACAATCTGTACAATGCTGAGGTGGCAGGGTCATACTGCTGATGTGGAAAGGTGTACTGAACATGTGGCAGGTGACCATACTGACACGTGGAAGAGGATGAAGTGGTGATGTGAAGGAATAATTAGGATTTTACATGTGTCCTGGTGTGGGACCAATTGTATGGTGCCACATGGCACCCCCTCCATGTGTAAAAGGTTTTGAACTCCACTGGTATTGAACCTCTGACCTCTGGCATGGGAGAGCGACTTGGCGTAGGCTGGGCTACCGGCTTTCTTTCCATATGGTTCTTACTTCATATCCATTGAAATTCTATTTAACTTTAAATGAAATGTATTTTGGGCGGAGTTCGGGCCGAAGCTTAGCCCCAACCCTTGGTCTTACCCACTACCACATATGACCATACCACAACTTTTAGCGTGGGTGTAAACGGTTACCCTGGGTTGCTAGCCCAACCCTTGGTTCCACATAAGGTGGGAAAGTTCAACGGTTGCCAATAGAGGAGTGAGAAGATAGGTCGACGCTCAGCCACATGGGGGCCACATGACTACGGCCTCCACCCTTGGGGGCGCTAATGGTGCTAATAGTGTGATAGAATGTCCGATTTTGTGGGATGCACATGTGTGATGATTTTTTGGCACAAAAAAACACATAGAGGCTATGCTTGGTTATTATGAGTGCATTTTGGTGAGTAGAGACAACAAATAATTGGGAGAAACTTTGAGGGAGTGATTCCAACTCAGTTTTTGGCCAAACCAGGTGCAGGAAGAGTCTGAATAGGGGTTTTTGGACGTTCTGGAGCCATTGAAGCCATCCATTTCTCATTATGAGCATTGGAAAGCACTAATTTTGACACTTTGAGCCTTAATGAAAATGATCCATTGGAAGTTTGACTAGGAGATGTATCCCAAGAGAGGGGTGGACTCCTTTATCATTTTTCTATATTAATGTGTGTATTTTGATGGTTATTTATGACTATTTATGCTGCTCATGATTAAGTAAAAACTCATTAATTTTTATGTGTTTGTAACTTGATCCTATTACTCAAGCACATACGAATTTCACTTACAATTTTAAAGAGACTCAAGCCTTTCATTTTCAGATCAAGTTGGTATCAGAGCATAGGTTTTTTAAGGTTTGATCATTTTCAAGTTTTTGTTTTTTGATGCTTACAAGGTTGAAGCTAACAAGAGGAGAAGGTCAACTTGTAGAGCCAAGTTCTCAACTTTCAAGAAGGAGAACTACCTAATCACCTCAAGCTTCGAGGAGATATTCACCAAGTATGGCTCATGAAGAGAGTCACGAAACTCTTACTTTAGAGGATGAAACATTCATAAAATATTTATATGATATGATAGAGATGGTGAAAGTTTTATTTGAAGAAAAAATGCAAGGTTGCAAGGTTGCAAGGTGAAAGCTCAAACCCTCCAAAGGGTAATGGAGATAGTGGTGATAAAAATCCAAAGGGAAATGGAGAGAATGGTGATTCTCCACCTCCTTCACCTCCATCTTCCACCTATTCTACCATTTCAAAACCACCTCCAAATTCTCCAAAAGAACATGGTAAAATTCCGCTACAAACACCTTTTCTTAAGCTTGATATTAAGTTTGAATTGACTATGTACAATGGAGAGGCAAATGCTGAGAAATTGGATAATTGGATTCGTCAGATTGAAGTGTATTGTAGGATACAAAGGATCAAAGATGATGAAACTAAGATTCAACTTGCTTCTCTTAGATTGGAAAGTGCAACACTCATTTGGTGGGAAGCCAAAACTCAAGAGGAAATGAAGAAACATGGTAAAGTTTTATCCTCTTGGAATGATTTTATTGTTGCACTTAAAAGACAATTTTATCCATTAGCATACATGCAGAAAGCTATTATGGATTGACAAAACTTTAGACAAGCTAAAGGGAAAAGTGTTCAAATCTACACTCAATAATTTAGAAGAAGAGATTTTATTTTGGGTATATATTTATCTTCTCAAGAAACTTTAGTCAAATATATTGGAGGGTTGCATATCTACTTGAGGCATACAATACTTATGTTTAAACCTACAAGTCTAGATGAAGTTTGTGTATAGGAAACTCATTTGGAAGCAAGAGGGAGGAATGAACCTCAAGAGGGAAGCAATAAGCCTTTTGTTCATGGAGACAAAGGAAAGAAGAAGTTCAAGGGAAATGGAAGAAAGAATGCTTCAGTCAAGAAAGAGGGAGAGAAACTCACATGTAAACATTGTTCAAAGGATGGCCACGACGAAGACCATTGTTGGAAACTTCATCCTGAAAAGAGACACACAAATTTCATCCATAAGGGGAAACCAAAGACTACTACAACTACACAACATGATTTAGGTTCTGATTCGGGTGATGAAACACATATTGCAACCATGGGTTTTCAATTTAAGGATTCTATTGCAAGTACTAGTTCTTCAAGTAGTAGTAGTCTCAATGAAACTCAAAATGAAAAATAAAGAATATTGATTTTACACATAAGGGTTATTTCAAAGCATACCAAGATAGATACTCTTTTTGATACTGGATCTCAAGCAAACCTCATATCTGAAGATACTGTCAAGAAACTAAAATTGGAAACTACTCCACATCCTAAACCATACCCTCTAGGATGGATATGTGACAATGCCAAATTGCATGTGACAAGAAGGTGTAAACTTAGATTTTCCATCACTACAAATTTTATAGATGAGATAGAGCTTGATGTTATTCCATTGGATATCTGTGGTATTGTGTTGGGAAGCCCATACTTATATGATAGGATAGCCATCTTTCATCGTCATGAGAACAAGTATCATTTGTTTAAAAATGGAGTTGAGTACGTTTTTAGAGAACATACAAAGAAGTTGAACTTGTCACTTGTAAATGCTCGACAAATGAATAGATTAGTCAATGCTATTAAAAATTTTGTCCTCTTGATGATCAAACCCAAAGACAATGTTGAAAAAGAAGCTTTCCAAGGTTGTGATGCAAAGTTGAAATCTGATTTATATGAGGTTGTTAACCAATATGATGAGATGTTTCAGGAACCAAAATGATTTCCTCCAAAAACAGCTATCCAACAGGAGACACAACTACAACAAGATTGTCCTCTTCCAAACATTGGTATGTACATGATGCCAGTCATGGAGAATTCTGAAATTAAAAAATAAATCCAAGAGTTTCTTGACAAAGGGGTGATCATGCCAAGAACATCACCATGTGGATCAACAATTGTTTTAGTGCCAAAGAAATATGTTACATGGTGCATGTGTATAGATTTCAGGGCCTTGAATAAGATTATGGTAAAGAATCGTTATTCTCTTCCTAGAATTGGTGATTTGCTTGATCAATTGAAAGATGATAAGTATTTTACTAAGTTGGATTTGAGAAGTGGATATCATTAGATTAGGATTGCTGAAGGAGACACTTGGAAGACAACTTTCAAAACAAATCAAGGTTTGTTTGAGTGTATGGTAATGCCATTTGGACTTTGTAATTCTCATGCTACATTCATGAGAGTCATGAATGATGTTTTAAGGCATTTTCTTGATGATTGTGTGATTGTCTACTTGGATGACATTTTGATATTTAGCAAATATTGTGAAGAGCATGATATGCATGTAAAGCAAGTTTTGGATGTCTTAAAGAAATAAAAAATGTTTTTTAAGATGTCTAAATGTGAGTTTGGAAAGACCTCACTTGTTTACTTGGGGAATATTGTTGGGGGAGGAGAACTGAAAATTGATCCTTCCAAGGTCAAAGTCATTTTGGATTGGCCCAAGACCAACAATATGACAGAGGTAAGAATCTTTTTGGGAGTAGTCCAATATTGGAGAAAGTTTATTGCTAACTTCTCTTCAATTGCAGCTCCATTACATGCAGTGAAAAGCATCAAGCAAGTTTTCCAATGGGGAAGCAAGTAACAAAAAGATTTTGATGCATTAAAGGAGAAGATTAGTTCAACTCCAGTTCTTGCACTTCCTAATTTGAGACAACCATTTGAGATCCAAACAGATGCAAGCTATTATGCAATAGGATCAGTCTTGTTGCAACATGGTAAGCCCATTTGTTTTTATTCTGAAACTTTTAATGGTGCTGTGATTAATTATCCTACTTATGATAAGGAGTTGTATGCATTGGTACAAAATGTGAAAAAATGGAAACATTATTTGTTGGGAAAATAAAATATCATTCACACAGATCATCAACCATTGCAATACTTACAATCACAAACAAAGCTACAACAAGAAAGGCATTTCATATGGATGAGTTTTCTACAACAATTCCACTTGGTTATAAGGTATAAGAAAACAATTTATAACAAAGTTGCTGACATGCTTTCTAGGCCTATTGTTAGTGCTTTAGTTATTCTTAAGCATAATTCTACCACGCATGAGAGCTATATTGAACATTATGCTTTAGATGCTGATTTTAAAGAGGTTTATGCAACTTTGTGTCATTCTAACCAAGTTGAGGAATTGGATTACCATGTGCATGATAAGCTTTTGTATCATCTTGGCAAGCTATGTATTCCATCGGATGAAAGAGTCAACATCATAAGGGAATCTCATTCTTCTCCTATTGCTGACCACTTTGGTGTAGGAAAGACAATGGATAATTTGAAAAGGTATTTCTATTGGCCTAAAATGAATGAAAGTGTTTCAAGATATGTAAGGGGATTTTCTTTATGTGCTATAAGCAAGCCTAGCACTAGAAAGTTGGGTTTGTATACTCCACTTCCGGTTCCTTCTCGTCCTTGGGAAAGCATTTCCATGGACTTTGTAGGAGGTCTACCTATGTCTAAAAGAATCATGATTATCTTTATGTTGTGGTTGACCGTTTTGGAAAAATGTGTATTTTGATGGCTTGTAAGAAGCATGTTATAGCTGAACAGACATCACAAATGTTCTTTCAACATGTTTGGCTACATTTTGGGTTTCCTAAATCCATTATTTCTGATCCATATTCTCGATTTATTGGGAAATTTTGGTCAAGCTTGTGGGCACTCATGGACACCAAGCTGAAAAAGAGCACAACTTTTCATCCACAAACCGATGGTCAAACAAAAGTGGTTAATAGAAAAATAGTGCATCTTCTTCATGGTTATTGCAGCAAGCATCCTAAGCTTTGGGATGATACCTACACTACATTCAACATGCTTACAACCGGTCTAAGCACTCTTCCACTGAAACATCTCCATTTGAGGCATGTTTTGGCCATTTGCCAAAATAGCCTTTAGATTTTATCTTTGGGAAAGATATTTCTATTGATGGTCAATATGACATTGATAGAGTAAATAATTTCATTGAACAAATTTAGTTGGTGCATCAAATGGTACGAGAGAAGTTGGAAAAGAGCCAAGCCAAGTACAATACAAGACATGAAAAGCATCGTGTTGATCACAATTTCCAAGTTGGAGACGAAGTTTGGATTTACATTAGAAAATATAGGCTTAAAGGAGAAGGTAAAAAACTGAAACCAATTAGATATGGACCTTTCAAGATTCTTGAAAAGATTGGTAACAATGCCTTCCGTTTGGATTTGCCTACTTATATGAAAATGCATCCAGTTGTCAATGTTGAGAATTTGAGATTGTATGAGCCTCCTTTGATTGATGATCAAGGAGAGAATGTTCAAATTCCTTCCATAGATGATTTCTCGCTAGGATATCTTTCAGAACTTCATGAAGATACAATCCTTGACAGGAGGATGAGAACTTCAAAACGAGGGAATGTGGAATACCTTCGAAATGGTCTAAAAGGAACAAATCCAAGCAAGTCCAAATGGATTGAGGTTGGAAAGGTGAGGGAACTATACCCTCATATTCATATAGACTGAAAGTAGTCTTTTGGAGGTCCAAAAGCTTTCCAATGGG
>ML852952.1:41066-51174 GCA_009831015.1 Picea engelmannii | reverse complement strand
CTCTTTTTAATGAAATGGAGTCATGTGGTCAGTGGCAAGTGGACCTCAATGAATTATCATCTATTTTTAATCAAATGGAATTGCCTTTCATATAAATAGAATAGACTAAACAAGTGATGTGGGGTCGTGGTACATAATATGTGATAATATGTGGTTGATGGTTAAACCAATCAAAATAACTCTTGCACGCACAAAGAAATTGCCACACACTTTTACTTCCATTTCTTTACTCACTAAAATTCTTATTGGTTTTTAATTCAATTTAATCTAATATTAAACAGCAATAAACCAAGGTAGTATGTTTCGATTTATATTTAATCAAGTGTTATTGCATTCCCATGTCATTGCATTGTAGTTTTGTTAAAGTAAATCGAATATTTACTTTTGTCACATCAATCGTCTTTATGTCTCAGTCTCAGTCACATGCCGGTGGCTTTGCATTATCGTAATTTAGGTGGCAAAGAGTACATCAAAAGAAAAGAATGGAGTACAACCAAAAGAAAATGCGACATGGAATCGTCTACAGTAAATGCAGGTACCCACGAAGAAACTGCCAGAGACTCTTGCCCGCACTAAAACACTGCCCGGTTTTTAATTCAATATACCTAATAATAAATTAAACAATAATATACAGGGGCACTATGTTTCGGTGAAAACCACTGGAAATGAATGTGAAAACAGTGGATAAAAAGAAAATCACAGATGTCAATTTTGGATAGGTCGTGGACAGACAACGAAAAAGTTGAGAAAACCTCCCCTTGAAGAACGCCTTCCGCCTAATTATTTTTTATGCAGATATATAAAACTTAATAAAAACTATGGTAATAGTTATTTTCTTTCTCAAGTTAGAAGTTTTAATGATTATAGATCTACTTAGTAGGCAATACATAGATAGATCTTTCTCAAGAAAATGTAGATCTACTTAGTAGGCAATACATAGATATAAAACTTAGGCAATGGATTAATAATATTAATAAATTAAAATTTAAACAAATTAAATTAAATTAAATTATAAATAAATAATAAAAAATGTTATTAAAAAAATATTATTATAATTATAACTTATAATTTAAAATTAGTTTGGAAGCATTTAAAATAAAATAAACTAAATTTATTTGGAATCATTTGAAATAATTGGATTCATAGTTAGTTTATAATGATTTGTAGGACGAGGGAATGATAAGGAATTTTTTAGGCTATGGAAAAGGGTCAAGTGATGTTTCATTCTTGGTGTAAGAACATGAGCAAAAGGAGTTGGTGAAACTTTCTTATTTTTTGATTATTTTGATTGGAATTAGCTCAAATCAAGATAAAATTATTATTTTTTATTGTTTAAATTGTATTTTCAAATGCATAAAGCACTTCTATTATAAGAACTTAGTCATATTAAGTTTGTGCAATGCTCAATTGTTTGTTGAATCATAGTAAAAAATTACCATATAAACAATATGAATTGGAATCATAGCTTTGTTGAATTACAGAGAGACTTCAATAAATAAACAATTTCCCATAAGTCAGCAAACAAATCCCATACGTAAACAAAATGGAATCTGTTTCAGTAACAGAAGATCTGCTTTAGGAAATGGTCCAGACTGTCATTCCCTATGGCAGATTCATTCTCTCTAGGCTGCACTTTGTTTAGTGCTAGAGGAATGGCCCAGATAGGCGAATGGTTCAGGTTCAACAATCAGTGACAGGCATTCCCTAGGGCAGATTCATTCTCTCCAGGTTGCACTTTGTTTAGTGCCAAAGGAATGGCCCAAATAGGTGAATGGTTCAGGCTAAAAAATTGGGACAATTATTCTTCCTTGCTTGAGAAGAATAGTCTAGATAGCTCATCATTGATGTTCTACCTTATGAGGGCAGATGCTCTTCCAGACCTCACAGATGTGAGTGGAAGAATGGCCCAGGTGATTCAGTTTATATCATAACAATGTTTTATGTGCAGGTTGATATCAAATGATTGTTATGGAGACTGTATGTCTCAAGACAATAGATATATACTACTGTGGTGGATGTGTTCCACTGATTGTGACTATACGTCATTGATCAAGTATTTGTGTGCTACTTGGTGTGGCAGTGTACCACTGGATTGTAGTTGTGTACTACTATGGATAGACACAGTTGTGTTCTATTAAATGACATTGTTCTAATTTTCCCCAAAGACTATCAGTAGTGTTGGAAATGATTGATCAATGGACAAAGATTTCCCAGACGAAAAATGTTTCATGACATTTATTCTTCTAGGACATATGATTGGATTAGAAGAAGGGTTCTTGTGTCACTCTGTGGAGTGAGTGACTTATCCAGCATCATGTTTGATTACTCAGATGGAGTATGGTTTCGAGAGATGATGCAGTTGATGACACTGATAGTGATGATGGTGCTCATGATCTAGTCATGAGATAGTCTATATGACTATGTTGATGCTACTAGGTGAATGGTATGTTTTTTCTCAAGACCCTTACCTTCAATACCTCCCTAGCTAGGAGGGAGTGTTCATATTATGGTAGTTGCAGGAGGTATTTACCTCCACGTGTAAACCTGACGAGAATAGAATATTTCAGGAAGCAAGAAGAAACGCTAATTAGTTGGCTAATAACCCTAGAAGACAAGTCGGCTCAAGAGGATAACTTGTGTTAGGTTATTAGCCTCCAAGAGAAGAAGTCGGCTAAAGGAAGCATTATATACTAAGTAAATAGGCACCCAGAATGAGAAGTCGGCCCAGGAAGTTTGCCAGATTTAGTATAAATACATGAGGCCAGGCTTCATTCTCAGAATTGCAGAAGAAACACTTGTGCGCACTGCAGTTGGCCAGTCTTCATTCTCAGAACTGCAGAAGCAACACTTGTGTGCACTACAGTTGGCCAGTCTTCATTCTCATAACTGCAGAAGCAACACTTGTGCACACTGCAGTTGGCCAGTCTTCATTCTCAGAACTGCAGAAGCAGCACTTGTGCACACTGCAGTTGGCTAGTTTGTGTGCAAGTTTGGAGGAGAGATGTCATTGCAGCTGTTGCAGCTAGCATATTTCGGTTTTGGCTTGGACTATCTCTTGGTTATGGTTTGGACTCTCTGATCAACTCTTGCTTGGTGTGCTATCCTTGGAGAAAGATGCACCACCCTTTGTTTGGCTATCTAGCCTAGGGTTTGCTTCTGGAATGATTCTTTGTCAAGGTTAAGGTGCTCAGGGGTGGCTTTGGCCTATGGTCGGGTGACAATAGTGATATTGTTTGTGGTTAAACGAGCACATCCATCATATTCTAAAAGGTTATGGTCCCACACATCCTTCATTCAGTATAACCACTGGAAGGGAGCATTCCCATAAGGATACTAAGCTCATTGAAGAACTGTCGCTAGGGTTTCTAGCGGGAGAAGTTACTAAAGTGCTGCCACTAGGGTTACTAGCAGGTGAAGTTGTAGAAACCCTAAACCTCTCATTGAGACACCTTAAGTGAAGGGATTGACCTAATTTCTGGATAGACTAGTGCGCCCTAGCTTAGCGCATCTCTTGGTACTCTCAGCAAGCCAAGAGGTCAAGTTTGAGTTTTTGGTCAAAATCTAGGGTTGACCAAGTCAAAGCACTTGTTGGCGCAAGTTTGATCTGACCAGGGTCCTTCTCAGGTTACCAACAAAAGGTACCGTGTAGTCTAGAGCACTGGAATTTTCATCTCCTCCGAAGAGAAGAAGTCTCACCCAAAGCGTTGTTGAGATAGATAGATAGGGGAGTGTAGGGAAAATACTTAAGAGGATACATAGAGCCTTCAAGACTCATTCATGATCTTACGCAAGAGACATGAATAGATATGGAACATATATGTGCAAGATTCGAACCTACTTACGTTGCGAACCAACATTTAAACATAGAACCATCAAATAGAACTTATAAGACATAAAGAAATACTGCAATGCATAAGTAAGCACACAGAGACACATCATATTTGAAAATTTAGG
Organism: Picea engelmannii; assembly: GCA_009831015.1. Lineage (NCBI taxonomy): Eukaryota > Viridiplantae > Streptophyta > Pinopsida > Pinales > Pinaceae > Picea > Picea engelmannii. The sequence continues at coordinate 47,220 of ML852952.1, read as the reverse complement.
TCCTTCTTCATATTATCTCCAGAATATTTCTCTGATTACAGACTCAGAATTACACGGTAGTGTGTTGTACAGACTCTTGACTCTAGACTCCTATCATAGAGCTCCAATTCTCAAACTGATAGATTAAGTTCATTATAGACTCGAGACTCGACTTGACTCAACTTACAACAATCAACTCGGAACCATCTCAAAATCAACTGACCAACTGGATAAAAAGAACAACAACGACTAATCAACCAACCAACCAACCAACCAACCAACCCTTTTACAATTGTGTTCATCCCTATATATAGGTTGGGTTGTGTCTCCTGTCTTGGCTTGCACGCTTCCTTGTTCTGTTGTAATCGTTTGTTGCTTAGCTGGCGTTGCACTAACTTCCACAACTTCTTTCTGTTGTTTTTTCTTGCTCGGCTGTCCAGCTTCTGTTGAAGCTTGCACAACTCATGCTCAGTCAAAAACTGCGCAATTCCTTATCTCAAAACGAATGGCCCAACAAGCTCCAAGCACAATCCTTGACTCGCCCTTGAGTCAAGTGCTTGGTTCTTTCACATTTTCCAGGAGCATCTGTTGTTTTCCCTTGTCCTTCTTTTCTTCTTCCTTTTTCTCTTATGTTTGTGCTTCTTCTTCTTTTACCTCTTCAAACGAAGGGCCCAACTCTGGTACCAAATCTAAGGCTCATTGTTTCACTCCTTGGAAGTTTCCCACTTTATCCTGCCATTTCCTGGCGAGGAGTGATGCCTCTGCAACAAACTGTTGGGTCACCTCTTTGCTATATTCCTTTGGCTTGGCCGCGACCAAAAAATTCCACTCGGAATCTGCTGTGGCATCAAATTGATGCATTTGCATGTAAGTTGTCTCAATTACAGATCGAAAGTCACACAACTCTTTCTTTGCTACGGACTGTGCCTCAAAGAGGGCATTCAACTCATTGTCCACCTGTTGAATTTGGTCGAACTTTTGTTGTTGCTCCATAGGATCCATTGTGGCCGCAACTTCTTCGTTTAGCACCTGGATCTTTGTGCGCACCTCCTCCAAGACTTGGTTGCATCGAGTGATGATTCCCATCCAGTCACTGAATTCCCTGAATATTTTTGTGCATTCCGTTGTGTGTTTGTGCAGTGCTTCTCGGGCGTTGTTACCTTGCAATACTACCTTCTGCATCTGCTCTTGCAACTTCTGAGGCTGCTGCTCTGCTTCCTGTTGGGTCTGTTGTAACTGTGCTTTCAACTGCTCAGCTTGAGTGGCGAGTTGTGTCCAATCTCCTTGTAGCAACTCAATCTGGTGTTCTAGTTCGCTTGCATCACTTACTTCAAGTAGTTCGGGCGCAACCTTCTGAATCTCTAGCCACGCTTCAACAAGTCTTTCCTACACTCTTTCCAGTTTGCGCTGAACTTTGATTTTGTCATGCGCTTCCTACATCTTGCATGTTTGCGCGACAAAATATTCCTTGCTTGCAACCTCGACAGATCTCTCGACCTCCTGGATCCTTTGCTCTAATTGATCATTTGATGCTCTAATCAGTCCAAATAAGTGCGTTGCTAACCACTGTATGAGGTCAGCAGATGAAGGAGCTGCGTCTATGGGTGCTCACGTCTGCAATGGAATTCCACTGGTCATTGAATGCTCCGAGCGGGTTTCTACCTTCTCCTCTATTGGTGGCCCTGGTGCGATCCTCAACCGTAGCTCCGAGGGAAAAAGATTCAGAACCTTTGTTCTGGCTATGCAAAGTTGCATTAGTTCTACGCATTGTTGAGGGTCTTGGAGAACCCGCTCCATTTGTTCATGTGCGGATGTCACGCTCAACCTAGGTGTTGACGTTGGTTCCCTTTTAGGCTCTGGTAGCTCCTTCTCTTTTGTTGCTTCTACTTCCTATATTGTGGTTTCTTGTACATCCTCACCCTTGTCCGGTGAGGGTATTTGTTGTTTTCTTTGGGCGCACATTTCCTCCACAGTGTGGGTGTCTTTTCCTTGCGCTAAAGGCTCAGGCTGCAGTTCCTAGATGTCTGGGTTCAGACCATTCATCTTCATGCTCTGCTCTGGCGCTTTGGGGTCTGGACCAAAAACTTCTGATCCTGGATTAGGTGACTCTTGAGTTATTCCTGGGAGTCCTCGCTCCACTATCTCTGGCTGATCGAGCTGCATCGGCTCTGGTTTTGTGGTCTAGGGTGGATTGGTGGTTGCTTGGGTTGGCGATTGGGGTGGTGGTGGTGACGGTGGGTGCTCAGTGAAAACTGTGGATGGAAATGTTCCAGGCTGCCGGTCATCCTGAATGTCAATGATAGTGGTGGCTTTGACCACTGAGCGGGTGCAGGGAGAGACTAATGAAAGGGGTTGGGTGTTCAAAGGTTTGTTCGGTGAGACCCCGGTTCTAGGACGCTTCACTAATGGTTTGGTACCGAACACAACGCCGAAGATTTGGTTAACATCCACACCTGACAAGACAACATCGACTGGTAGCTAACAGAGGGTCGGTCTTTTCTTCTACTCCAACTACTACATATCTTCTTCCTCCTCCGAGTCTGATTGTGCTGGAGCGTCTGGCTTTTGTGGCTCTGGACCTGAGCTCATTTCGACTCCTGCTTCTTTGTCTGTCTTCTTTAGTAGCTCCGCAGGAAAAATGTAATGCATCCTTGACTTGCGCGGATTACGTTTGACTCCTGGCCATGACGTGACTTCCCTGTCAAAGGCCTCCTCATCCATATAGAACAACATCATCCTTGTGTGGAAATATTCCCTGCTAACATGTCTCAGCCAGACAAATGTATGGTGTCGGTTCATGTTGAAGGAAATATTTCTCGTATTGCAGTTGAGGAGCTCCTATGGGATACACATCCTCTGTCTTGCGTCTATCAGACCGTTGTAACACTTATCAAATGTTGCGGCGTTGAAGGCTGTATTCTCTGAATCTGGTCTGGACTGCCATGGCTCGAACATATTCGCCATGCGCCCCTGTCTGTTATTACCAGTTGTCTTCCCATAGGTGGATTCCATTTGAACATTGTGAACGCCACAAGTAGATATCCATAAGTGAAGGTTCCTCCCTTCTCCTGCACTTCCTCACATGCCACTAGTAGTTCCTCTACCAGGTAACTACACCAATTGAACACTGCTCCATTGGCGCAAAACTCAGCTACTGATAATGCATCTAGAGTGCATTCACCTTTGTAGTATGATCTCATAACCTTGTTGGTTATGATGTAACAACGAGTTCGGACTGTCTCGGGTAGTATGGGTTCAATTAATGCTATGTGTCCCCCCCTCTTTGTGTTGAATTTCTCATACAGGCTAAGCTCACCTTTCTTTTTCCCGTGCTTACCAGGACCCTGGAATCCTCCCGACACATCCTCTCCTTGGGAGGATAGTCCAATAATCTATTGGATGTCTTCAACGTGGATTGGATACTGCTTATCCAACCATAGACTTCTGTCATGCACCCTTCTTATCAGAAATTGTGTGCACCGCGCAACCTCACTAGTGGTACCAAAGACTGGTAGGTCTCTCAGGTTCATGATGGTCAAATTGAATAAATTGATGAAGTCTGATTTTGGCACAAATTTCATACCTCTGATTCCATCTAGAGCCATCTCCCAAAAGACATATGTGTGCATCTGAGGGAACAAGACTGAATCCATGAGTTCAAGGTCGAGGAGCTTAACATGCTCCACCTTCCCTTTGAGATCGTCCACGACCTCGAACCGGGGGTCGCAGGGCTCATCTGATACCGCTTCTTTAGACATGGCACTTCGGCTTGCTATGGATCTCGGCATTCACACTTCTACGGAAGCAAGGAACTAGGGTTGTGACTGCAGATTTCACAATGGTACAAGCTGGTTCACTCTACTAAATTCAAAAATGGATATGTTCTTTTGGAAATGATGCATTCTCAGGCGAGTTCTCAGGGCCTTATACTTGGTTTAATAGGTAAGTTTAGCAATAATTGCTGGCGATAATGATCGTATGGACGCAACTGGATCTTAGTTGTCCGACGTGATGGTTTAACAGGGTAAATCCTCTTGGGTGATTCTGCATTTACTTATTTGAGTGGAATAGGGACGTGGCTGATTTCATACCTTTCCATTTAACGGGTGGGATCCCGGCATGAACTTCGATGGCATATTTGCATAACGCGGATTTATGGCTTAACTTACCTTAGACGAGGTACAAAAATGGCAATAAAGGCTGTGACTAGACTGGGTTCATGTGGCACATGGACTCAGATCGTATTCGGATTCATGGCCCCTCCGACCATAAAGGTTGTCCCCGTCATATTAATGACTGTCATTAATAGATTCTCTTATGCTTCAGATCCTTCACTGTTGAGTCATTAGTTCTGTATCAAACAACACTTAAAAAGAAAATGAGCTATGTGTCATGGCTCAACACTGTGCACATGGACTTTATTAACTGAATTTACAAAAATGTTAGAAAACTCAAATCTAACTATTGTACAAGCTCCTTCGGACTAGAGTGATAGTCCCTCTTTCTCAGTTTTAAGACAGGTAGGGCTTCAAAAGAGCGCCATTCACTCATCCTGGCTACAACACAACATCCAGTTGCGCGAGTCCGACTGCTCCTGATGGTTGGATCTCTGCATTTATGAATGGTCCCAACTAGCACATGCACAACTTGCCAGGGTACTTCTGGTACCGACTATCATAGAGTAGCACCTTATCTCCTTGCGTGAATACCTTGGTCTTAATGTGCTTGTCATGCCAAGCTTTTTGTCTTGCTTTTTCAACTAATTGATGGAAGTCTGCTAGAAATGGTCTCCTCGAGTTCTTGTAGCTCCATAAGTCTCTGCGCAATGGATTCCTCTTCTGTCATGCGTGTGACTTGTGCAATATACAAACTTGGAGTAATGAATTCTACTGGCACCACTGCCTCTCTCTCATAAACTAGATGGAACAGTGTGTACCTGTAGATTTTCTTTGTGGTTGTCCTGTAAGCCCAAAGTACGTCTGGAACTCAGTCATCCCAGTCCTCCTGGTTTGCGCAACAGATCTTTGTCAGTCCCCTTTCCAGGATCTTGTTGAAGGCTTCGACTATTCCATTGGCCTGTGGGTGGTATGGACTGAGCTGGAGGCCTATAATGAGTGAGACCTCTAACTCTCCCTGTTCGTGAGTTTTCGTTTTTCTATTTTGTTGGATTCATAGGTATATCATATTTTATATACAATTTTCTTACTATTATTCATATTATTCAGCGACGAGGGGCAGCTGTTGGCTGATGTCATACAACTAGTGCTTGAAAAAATTCCAAAACCCCCTTTATTGGATGTCGTGCGCATACACGGGTTGGCGCAACTGACAAAGCTTAAAGAAATGGACATTTCCGACTGCTCCGAGTTGGAAGAGCTGCCCGGTGTTGAGCATTCGCGGTCTTTGAAGAAGGTTTGTGCCGTTGGATGTCCCAAACTGAAGGAATTTGAGAGTTTACATAGAAATTGTCAATATATTTTCAATTGACCCAAATAAATAAACATGTCCAAATATTGTCGATTTGTATTTGTATTTACAAATGTTGTATTTAGATTTTTCAATTTAATATTTCAACATATATTTGTCTTCATTATTTTTTCTCTGGAATCATATTTTTTCCATGTTGTATTTGGTGTTTTCCGCTGGAATCATACTTTTTCCAGGTTGTATTTGGTGTTTTCGAGAACAAGAAATCGATTTTTAAAATATATTTAAATTAATTTTAAAAATTGTTTTACATAATATTTTTATTGATTTTAAAAGGATTTAATTTTGAAAAAAAAAAAATTATAAATAACAAAAATAAAATCAATTTTATAATTTAATAGAGTTTTTTTTAAAATATATTATAATATGTTTGTATTATTATTAAAATTATCAAATTAATGGTCATTGTAGTGTTTAATTGGTGGGAGTTTTCCATTACTAACTTAAGTTCTAGGGATGGTGACTTTGGTATCTAATGTGCCTTGTAAATACTAATAGATTATGTTAGTGAGTAATGGGATAGGGAGATTTGGGCCAAAAAAAAAAAGGAGACTCTCTTTCTCTCTAGATATGTATATAAGTAGTCAGATAAGGGGATTTGGGCCAAAAAAAAAATAAGGGGTGTAATTTCTATCTAAACATATGTATATAAGTAGTGGGATAAGGAGATTTGGGCTAAAAAAAAATA
>ML852952.1:15588-26638 GCA_009831015.1 Picea engelmannii | reverse complement strand
CCCCCCCCCCCCCCCCTCTTGTTAAAGGTAGAATGGCAAAGGGGGTCTGGAATAGAACCTTGGCTGTAGATCTAGGCGCGCAGATCCTGGCCTCCCAGATCTGCCTGCTCCTTAGCTTCATGTGCCGAGAGTTGTCCTTGATGGATGACTGAGACTGCTCCATGATCAACAATACAGATTCTTTCAGGAATTCTCCCATCGATATTTCTTGTTCCCTTGCTCTCGCAGTCCTGGTAATTGAAACACGATGAAGCTCGATCGCATGCCACATGCCCCTACTGAAATGGACAGCCCCGATCACTCATCACTCAATGTATGTTTAAACTCAATCGGCCCCCACTTTAGCCCTGCTACCACATGACTGGGTGCCAGGACCGTGGGCCCACACCCAAAGGTGCCTTCACATCTCGTGTATCGTGGATGGGAGGGAGTCAACCCTTGTATTTCAAAGTCATGATAGCTGAGATGGAAACCAGAATTAATCAGGCGCTACGTGTCTTTCAAGACTAATGGTCCTGATCCTTTCAGGGATTCTTCCCCTGAGAGTTCTCGCTCCTCTTCCTCCAACCGCCTTTCCATACGAACTTGTGCTATGACCATGGGCCCGCACCCAAAGGCGCCTTTGTATCTCGCGTATCGTGGATGGGAGGGAGTCAACCCTTATATTTCAAAGTCGCAATAGCTGAGATGGCAACCAGACTTAATCAGGGGCCACATGTCCTGACTGGAACGAACGACCACGATCATTTCATGAATTTGGCCCTAAGGGATGAGCCCATGCGCTAAACCTTATGCAACTTTGTGGTTTTGGCTTACCTTAGGACTGTTGATCTATTCCATCGATGGATCCTCGCCGCTGAAAACAAAAATGCCCACTCGCTTGATTTTAAGCCCGAAATGAACTTCTTCTGTGTGCTTCACTTGACTATCATGAATGCGGCCTTTGAATAAAACACATTTGATGGTTTTTTAAAACCCATTTCTTTTCATTTTACACCTAGGGCCTGAAATCAGAGAGAAACATCCCCCCTTGCAAGAATTGGTGCTAACATTAGGATCCATGGGGGATAGAGTCGTCCCTGCGATGCTCTAAGAACTCCTTGCAGCTTCAGTGCCTTGTTGTTGGGCTATGGAGTCATTTATTAAGCCGAAAATAAATAGAAAAACAATATTTACAAAAAACAGAGGAGTCATCTAGGGCTCAGGAAAAACATTTTTTCAGGAAATGCCCATTTACTGGGCCATTAAAAACTTCTTCGCCCTTCAAATCCTACAACCTGTAGGTGTTGTTCAAGAATACTTCAGAGATTTTGAAGGGCCCAATCCAGAGGGCATCAAACTTGCTGTGTTTACCCCTATCCTACTTGGGTGCATCCCATTTAAGCACCAAATCACCCAGCTCAAATTCCTTCTTCCTGACCTTCCTGTCAAAGGCCTGCTTGATCTTTTGTTGATGACTATGAGCTATGTCCATTACCTTCTCCCTGATCTGTTGCAATTCCACCATTTCATGAATCCTTCTGACCATATGGTATGGATGTCCTTCATGATCCTGAAAGAATTTCGCTACAGGTAAAGCGAGCTAAGTGGGAAAAACAACCTCCATCCCATAAACAAGTTGAAAAGGTGAGGTGCCTAGGGACTTATTTGTTGTCACTCGATCGACCCATAGAGTGAATTTGAGCTTTGAATCCCATGCCCTCTTATTGCCTTCCAATAATCTTTTAATGAGCTTGATTAAGATTTTATTGGAAGATTCTACCAGTCCATTTCCTTGAGGAAAATAGGGAGTGGAGTGAATTAGTGAAATATCGAACTACTCGCAGAACTTAACCAGAGGCTCAGAGTTGAAAGAAGCAACATTATCAGTGACAATTCTGCTGGGACAACCAAATATGGCTATGATATCCTCCAGGAAGTTGATAATTACCTTGTGTGAAGCACTCCTGGTGGGGGCAACTTCTATCCACTTGGTGAAATAGTCTGTTGCAGTCAGGATTCATTTGTGCTGGCCACTTGAAGGAGGATGAATGTCTCCAATGAAGTCCAACCCCCACTATTGAAAGCGTGTTGAAACTACTACAAGATTAAGTGGTAGAGATTTGAGCTGCTTCTTTCCTGAGAACCTTTGGCATTTGATGCAAGATTTGACTTCTCTATAGACATCAGTGAATAAGGTGGGCCCGTAGTACCCAACCCTGAGAATTTTATGAGTTTTGGTCTTCCAGAAATGATGACCTCCACAAAGGCCACTATGGAAATCAAACATAACTTTCTGGGCTTCTTGTGGTTTCAAACACATCAGAAACACCCCTAGAGGATCTCTCCAGTACAAGGCTTGGTCAATAAGGAAATATCTTACCGCCTTGAGCTTTAAAGCTCTTGCCTTGCTTTTTCCCATTCCGTCAGGAGGCTTCAACTCTTGAAAAAAATACAAAATGTCTTTGTACCAGGTGCATTCTTCTAGTGATAATCCACCCTAAGAGATTTTGTTGGGCGAATCAGCTTGCTAATTTTCTGAGCAAGCATTGATGAAGCCAACCCCCAAAGCCTTGCAATTGGATTCAGCCAGCAACTTAGCTAAATCCTACCCTTTAACCAACTTGGTGGGCTTTATTTCCAGGTCAAACTCAAGGATCTTAGCAATCCATTTACCTCTTCTCCCATCTATGTTAGGTTGTACAGGGATGTCTTTCACAGAGGCCGAAGGAACGTATGCAGTCACTCTTGAGTGTAAGACATAGACTTTGAAATCTTTGAGAGCTTTCACCAAGGCATAGGCCTGTTTCTCCATGTTCTCATACCCGATTTCTGCATCTCTTAGTGCCTTAATGAAAAAGGAAATGGGTTGCTCTCCCCCTTCCTCATTTTTCTACAATAAGAACACTGCTATTGTATAAAAAGAAGAAAAAGAAAAAACTAGGAAATCCTTGGAATAATTAGGACTGATCAGCATAGGTGCCTCAGTCAATGCCCTTTTTATTTGGACAAAATATTCCCTGGGTTCAGCAGTCCATTTTACTTCATTTCCCTTTATGAGCATGTCTATGATGTGTTTCACCAACTCAACAAAATTTGAGACGAACCTCCTCAGGAAGTTAATCTTCCCTAAAAAATCTTGGACCTCTTTCCTAGACTTGGGAAGTGACAGGGTCCAAATTGCCTCTACCCTACTGGGATCAATTCTCACTCCCTCTGCTGATACTATATGGCCTAGAAACTTCCCCTCCTTCATAGCAAACAAATATTTCTTGGGATTTGAGGAAAGACCAAACCTCCGACATTTCAAGAAATCTTTCCTTAAGTGACAACAGTTCTCTTTATTAGACCTGGAGAAGACTGTGATGTCATCCAGATAGATAACCAAAAACTGATCTTTCTCCCGATGAAGGCTATGTCCATGGCTCGCTGAAACATTGCTCCTACGTTCATTAGTCCAAAAGGCATTTTGGCATACATGAATGTGCGTGCCCCAAGAAGTGGTGAAGGTTGTTTTTTCTTTGTCCTCAGGCATGACTGATATTTGATTATAGCCAGAAAAACCATCAATCATGGATATCCTAGATGCACCAGTTACCCTCTATAATATGTGTTCCATGTTGGGCAAGGGATAGTTGTCTTTCTTTGAGCTCTTGTTCAAGTTCCTGAAATCAACACAGAGCCTGATTTCTCCACTTTTCTTCCTCACCGGGACCAAATTGGCCACCCACTCAGAATATCTCAAGGGGACAATGATTTTGGCATCTAACAACTTCTTCACTTCTCTCTCCATGATAGGCAACAACATGGGATTTATATGCCTTAGATTCTGCCTAAATGGCTTAGCCTCTTCCTTCAGTGGGATATTGTGTTCAATGACAAATGTGTCCTATGTCTTGAGGTATTCATAGGTCCATGAAAACACATCAACAAATTCTCTTAATAACTCGGTATATTCATCCCTCTGCTCTTTGTTCAAACTGCTTGACAACTTGACAAACTTAGGCTCCTCCTATGTGCCAATGTTGCACTCAGCTGTATCAGCATCTTCATTTGAAACCCTACCCTTTACTTTCACATAATTCCCATTGAACAATCTTTCTAAAGGGACTAGTCCCTTCGGAATGTGATTGCTAGGCAGATGAATAATATGGTGATCAACAATTTTATTTAAAAATACCTCAGGGTGAGGGTGACTTTCGAGATCAGGATCCTGATCAATGTGAAATGCAGAAAATTCATTTCAAGATCGTCTTCGAATACCTTCCAATGCTTGATATTGTCCGGTACAGATGGCCTATATCTTATCTCAACATCATATTTGATCTTAGGCGGCAGAGGGATCCTGAACAGACTAGCTGAGACAACTAAGGAATTGGCCAAAGTATTTTCCTCTCTTGGAATAAAATAAATGCTGAAAGCTGAGAAGAAATTATCAATTAGGTCCCACACCTCATCTTTGTAACTCCTAAGCTGAGGATGCTTAGTCTGATAAGCATTTCTGACTTGCTGGATAATCAACTCAACATCTCCGAACACTGCTACCTCCTCAATTCCCATCTCTTTTGCAGCCCTTAAACCCAGAGCAAGAGATTCATATTTTACCACATTATTGGTAGTTTCAAATTCTAGCTTGTATGATAGGGATATGGTTTCCTGACAAGGTGACACAAAAACCACTCCAGTGCCAGCGCCATTGCTAGAAGAAGCTTCGTTGAAGAACATCTTCCAAACAGAGGTGGTTGGAGGAGGTATCTCATGATTAAATATGGGTTGCCTTCTGATTTGGAAAGGGGCTTCAAGAGTATCAGTGAGCTACAATAAACTAGACCCCAAATCAATGTCAAGTGCAAAGATAGAATGATTGGTGGGGTTTGCTTCATCACTAACAATGTAGGCTAGCTGGGATTCTCTATACAACCTCCCGTGTTCCCCTCCAAAGACTAGAATAGTGGCATATGTGAGATCCATCGGTAATGTTCCTCCAAGCTTTTTAATCCAAGATCTTGACAACAACATGCTGAACTTGGGGGGAACATCAACTACTACGATGTCCATGACCACACTCTTCATTAGCAGCTGAAATAAAGAGACCACCAAATCTTTGATGAATCCAAGACATTGCACCCTCCTTGAATCAAAAGAGTACAAATCATGATAAGCCTTTGTCACTTCCAGTCCCAATTCTTCCATGACTATTTTGGGCATAAGGTTGTGGGAAGCTCCTAAATCCATGAGGCAATTATGCAACACCTTATCATGTACATTCAGGGCTGTGTAGAAGGGAGGGGATGAATCATATCTGTCTTCTACCATGGGACCTAGGACAACTGTTGGCTTCTCATATTGAAGATTTACCGAGTCTGTGGAAGGCTGGGGGGACTCAGATTGTAGCATTTTGGAGAGGGACCTTTTGAAATCTTCATTTTTGACTAGTTCTGAGAGGGGTATGGGAATTCTAATATTTTGAATCTCGTGTTCAAAACTAAAGGAATAAAAAGGCTTAGGATCTTCCCTTACCTCAGAGGCAGGTTCTTTGGCTGTTGGCGAAGTATTCTGAGTTTTCTTTTCTTTAGTAGTGATTGTCGCAGGTTTAGCAGGCCTTTCCAAAATGAGGGGTTGATCCTGGCTATCAAAATTCCCTTCTTTCTTCTTTGACTTGAGATGGTATCTATTAGGAGTGTTGTTGGCCTTTTCCCCTTTACCCAACTCATTTATTTGAATTTTCATAAGGGATTCTTCATATGCAGATTGAGTCAAATGGGGAAAAGGGGGAGTGTCTTCAATACAGTGAATTTCAGGGCCGATCTCATCTATCTCCTCTCCTTCCTCATGAGTAACTAGGTCATTTTGGAGAGGGGTTTGAATCCTCTGATCTTCTCTGTCTTTGCCCCTTTTTTCCCTTGGCAAATCCTATGGCACATTGTTACCAGGCCTCCTGAAGCCTCTGTTGTCAGTATTTTGAGAATTTCTATACATGGGCTTCCCTTCTAACTCCCATCTTTCCATTCTAGCCGAAAATGATTTTAGCACTTTAGTTACCTCGTCCGGAGAGGAATTGGATGGGGAGGCTTCAGGTCTCTTTCTGGATATGTCTCTATCAGCCTTATTCCTGAGTCGGTCAACAACCAATATGTTAGATTCTTCTTCCACAGCTGCATCCTGCATGTGAGCTAGAGTAGTGGCTCTCCTTTCCCTCAACAGGAGGTAGAAATTGGGACAAAAAATGCTAGCATAATTGATTTTAGCAGAGGCTTCTGAGGGCTTTATCTCAGCGGGAATCTTATTATACATTTTATTGAATCTCTTGGAGAAGTCAGAGATAGATTCTCCTTCTTTTCTCTTCAAAGACCCAAACTTTGTCATGTAATACATGAAGTCTTTTTTGTCTCCCCATTTTCTCAAAAAGGAATTATCCAAAGCCTCAATCCCATCGATGGATCTAGGAGGTAGGGATATAAACCACTTTCTAGCCTCGCCTTCAAGGCTATGGACATAAATCCTCATCCATACATCTTCATGCATGATAACATGATCATCTGTGAAGTTGTAAAAGGCTTCAAGGTGTTCTTCTATAGCTATGTCCCCTTCGCCTGTAAACTTGGGCAGTTACTTAAGGTAGCCATCTGCTGGAAGGGCATTGAGAGGCTGAGGTAACAAAAGGGGATCATACCTAGCAGCTATTATAGCCTCCATTCTGATCATGGGGGGATTTTCTCCTTCCATAGGAATATTAGGTGGAGGAGAACTCGGAGGAGAAGGAGCTTGAGATACAGGGGATATTGGAAATGAGATTCCAGGTGGAAGGGGAAACAATGGGGGAATTTAGAGAGAAGGGTAAGGGGCTTGATTCAACAACTTCTCCTCCCTGTACAGTAGCAGAAACATTAATAAGAGGAGGGGTGGTAAAATATTCTATGGTCCTGGGTATACACCAAGGTATAGCTTCAGGGGAGAGGGGAGTGACAAGGATTTTCTCCCTCCAATCCCAGACTAGGAGGGGAAAACTCAACAGGAACACTTCCAAAATTTAGGAAACATGAAACTTCAAAAAAAGGTCTGCGAGGAAGCCGAGAAGAAGAAAATGAAGTTTCTACAGAAGGAGATGGAAAATTACCTGGTTCAGCAGTGGAATTTTCTCCTTGAGAGGCCTTTCCTTTTCTGATAAACACCTCCGGATCAGCTACATGCATAGCTAGAGGCAGTTGTGGATGGGACCGCGTGTGTCTACCTCTGGAAGCTACAACTAAAACAACAAGTTCTCCATAGTGGAGTCATCAAAATGGATTCACCAGGTGCACAGTAGAAATCTCGTACGACTCTTATGCCTGATGCACCTTTAGAATCAAAGGCTCGATGTCATTCTATCCCAGGGAAAAATTTCAACTTCATCCCCAGCAACAGTGCTAGAAATGTTGGCATCAGAAGTCACTCTTGGATTGCAGCAGGTGTAAGCTTGATGCCCCTCATTTTATGTCACAATTTTTTTATAAAGGGTGATCAAATGGAAGAAAATTCAGAACAATATCGTTCTAACTCCGAAACTAGGCCGAACATGCACAAGTAGGTGAGGTCTTAGTTAAACTTCAGATAGTAAGTTGTAGTAAGGGTAAATAGGAGGAAGACTTCTGTGAGGAAATGTGAACGACTGATGTAGGCATCGAGCTTCTAACAACCCGTAGAAGAAAAACTTGAACACAAGAACTTCTTACATTCAAATTACAGAAACACTGGAGAATAGAACAGTGCTACAATTAAACCTTTATCAAAACACAATGACAATGATTCATGTGAATTAGTCAATCATGAACTCCCTCAGTATGAGATGAAAACTAGATGGTATGAGAAAGTTGTCTATCATTAAACAAGAAATTTCACATACAGATACATAACCAAGGAACTAGAATGTCCATTAAAACTTTACAATCGAGAGCTTCTCTCTACCATCGATCCTCACAAAAATGGAAAAATTGCCTACATATACTTGGAACTGACTCAAGCGCTGAAAGCACGATCACATCAGGAGTTCAATGCTTGACGTTGAGGAGCTTCTCTATCAAGTTGCACGTGCAAACATTGGGTAGATTTCCCATGCACTCGTCTGTCAGACGTGATCTTTGTCAGGATAGAATGACAACCTATCTCTGTGCACGCCCCTTTCTGACCTTCTTATTTAAGGAAGGAGATGATGTATCACCCACCTTCCTCATTTGCATTAACTGATTCATCGAGATCTGAGAGTCCTTGGTCAAGTTTGCGTCTGGGAGATGTGGCAGCCTACCTTTGGTTGTTTTCTTCTTCGCTAGACTTCTGCAGAGGGACTTGGTTGGCCGATGTGGACAGAGCTGACGAGGCTGAGGCGATGGGTGCAACAGGAAACTAGCTGTGGCAGAGGTGGCTGGGAGTGCGAGACACATGGCAGGATGCGAGATGATGAAATGGAGGACACATGTCATCAGGGTCTGAGAGGAAGTAAGCAGAGGCAGAAGGTGGTAAGAGGTTTAGAGTGGCCCACATAAAACTGCCCCATTCCNTCCTTGGCCGCTGATCTAGGCGCTCAAATTTGAGCCGTTGAAAACTGCGCGCCCAATTCTGGACCCCCCCCCCCTTTTAAAGTTAGAATGGAAAAGGGGGTCCGGAACGGAACCCTGGCCGTAGATCTAGGCGCACAGATCTACCTGCTCCTTAGCTTCATGCACCGAGAGTCATCCCTGATGGACGACTGAGACTGCTCCATGATCAATGATACAAATTATTTCGAGAATTCTCCCATCGGGAGATCTTTCTCCCTTTCTCTCGCAGTCTCGGTAACTAAAACGTGACGAAGCTCAATCGCATGCCACATGCCCCTGCTGAAATGGATAGCCTTGATCACTCGTCGCTCAATGAGCGTTTAAACTCAACCACATGACTGGACACCAGGACCGTGGGCACTCACCCAAAGGTGCCTTCGCATCTTGCGTATCATGGATGGGAGGGTTTCAACCCTTGTATTTCAAAGTCATGATAGCCGAGATGGCGACCAGACTTAATTAGGTGCAACATGTCTTTCAAGACTAACGGTCCCGATCCTTTCAGGGATTCTCCCGCCGGGAGTTCTCACTCCTCTTCCTCCAACCACCTTTCCATACGACCATGTGCTATGACCGTGGGCCTGCACCCAAAGGCACCTTCACATCTCGCGTATCGTGGATGGGAGGGAGTTGACCCTTGTATTTCAATGTTGCGATAGCCTAGATGGCAACCAGACTTAATCAGGCGCCATGTTTCCCGACTGGATCGGATGACCATGATCATTTCATGAATTTCACCCTAAGGGATGAGCCCATGCACTAAACCTTGTGCAACTCCATGGTTCTGGCTTACCTGATGACCGTTGATCTATTCCATCAATGGATCCTCACCGCTGAAAACAAAAATGCCCACTCGTTTGATTTTAAGCCCAAAATGAACTTCTTATGTGTGCTGCGCCTGACGCTCATGAATGTGGCCTTTGAATAAAACACATTTGATGGGTTTTTAAAACCCATTTCTTCGCATTTTACACCAAGGGCCTGAAATCAGAGAGAAACATCCCCCCTTGCAAGAATTGGTGCTAACACCCCCCTTCTCAGTAATCCAACAATTGGTATTAGAGAAGGTTCCTTCAGAATTAAGTTTAACCACTGAAAGGTAGATCATGGAGAGCAACAACATGTATAAAAATGGAATACCACAGTTTGATGGACAAAAGTATGCATTTTGGAGCATAAGGATGAAGGCATATATACAGGCATAGGGATTTGAAATTTGACAATCAATTATAGATGAATACAAAGAACCAGCAGTTCCGCCGACAAAAGAAAAAACAATGAAACTCAGTTAGAATAATTTCAATGCCATAAATGCACTTCTGAATGGTCTTGGTGAATTGGTATTCACCAAAGTTGCACATTGTAAATCTGCTAAAGATATTTGGGACAAAATTCAAAATATTTATGAAGAAGATTCAAAAGTCAAAGCAACAAAGCTCCAAACTTATAGAGGTCAGTTCGAACAACTAAAGATGAAGGAAGATGAGAATATTGTAGATTACTTCTTCTGAGTTGATGAAACAGTAAATGCAATCATGGGATTGGGAGAAGAAATCAAGGAATCTATAATTGTTCAAAAGGTACTAAGATGTCTTCCTATGAGACTTGACCCTAAGATATCAACACTAGAAGAAAGAATCATGGGATTGGGAGAAGAAATCAAGGAATATGTAATTGTTCAAAATGTACTAAGATCTCTTCCTATGAGATTTGACCCTAAGATATGAGCACTAGAAGAAAGAGCATATCTAAACTCAATAAGCATGGATGAACTACATGGAATCTTCACAACATATGAAATGAGAACTGAACAGGAAAATCCATATGTAAAAGAAGCAACCTTCAAAGCATCCAAAAGGTCAAAGAAAAAGGGAAGGCAAAAGGAAAAATAACATAGCAACAACAATGACGTCTCAAAAGATGATGAAGAAGTGGCCAAATTTGTTAGAAGATTGAACAAGGGAACCAACGATAGATATAGAGGTAAGCTTCCTTTGATTCGTTTTAATCATGATGGTATTGGTCATTTTGCTAACAAATGTCCTCATAAGAAAAATAGGAGAAATGATGAAGAACAAACACATAAAGGCAAAAGAACCACAAAGAAAGTTTTCAAGAAAATCTTATGCACCAAAGAAGACATCTCATCATCATATGAAGATGAAGTCAGTGACAGTAGAAGACTCTGAAGAAGAAGAAACTGGAGAAGAATATGAAGAGGCCGAAAAAGAATATGAAGAAGCTAAAGAAGAATATGAAGAGGCAAAAGTTAACTACCGAGAAGAATTATTGTGTTCCATAGAAGTTATCAGAAGAGAAAAGAAGAAAAACAAGAAGCTACAAGTGGAACTAGAAAAGAAAAAAGACACTCAGGAACTAGAACAAATGATCACAAATTTGAAGGTTCAAATAGAAGAAGATAAAATAATTGAAGAAGCACTCAAAGAAAAACTAGAAGAAAGAGACAGGATCATTGGAAATTTGGAAGCATAGATTGT